>BJFM01007975.1:0-10666 GCA_016586285.1 Arothron firmamentum
TTAAGTTTAGGTGCTTGAAAGTTTTTGATAAGTGAATTAACCCTGAAGAAGGCCAAGTGGCTTCCCTTTTCTGGTTAAGAACTTGGTGTTCTCCTGTAATGTCTAATTTGTTGTTGTGAAACATACTTTTATAAGTTTTACATTGTAACACCTTGGGTCTAATTGTGATAAAACCTGAAAACTACAATCACAACTATTTCTTTACTTGGAGATATGTATTTTACCCGAGTGATAAGGTGCTGGAAAAATTTCAAAATGACCCTTGAAAGTGCTTGTAGCACTGGAATTTGATCATCTGTTACAGTTGTTATTGTCTCCTGCTGCTTAACAGAAACCCAGAGTCTGAATATAGATCGTAGACAGCGTTTCAGAAAATTTCCAGAAAGCTGTCTTACTCCAATGAGAAAACTCTCAAGTCTTTTCAAGGAGAAATATATCAATTTATTGAAGGGTTTCTTCCAAGGAAGCAGGACCCAGTTGTCAGATGTGCTTTGTTGAAAGCACACTGGTTGTTCACGTCATCAGGTTTTACAGCACAAACAAGCGCTGACGCAGTCACTAACACAGCTGGTTGAATCAGCTTCACTTACAAGATAACTCGGACAGTTTGGACAACACAAGACATCAATGTGACCTGTTGAACAGGAGGTTCAAGTCTCAAGAATGATCAAGTTATAAGCTGTTGAAAGTGAGAACTGAGAACATCTTGTTCTCAGTTCTCGCTTTCAACAGCTTATAGCAAAAACTGAGAACAAGAACTGAGAACAAGATGTTCTTCACACAGTGCTGTTGGAAATCATCATTTACTGGCAGCTAATATCATTAATGGTGAAGCCAAAGTTTCTGTCACAACAGTCAGATGTGGATAATAGTGATTTAAAATATTAAAAAAGATCATGTTGTTTAGACTGAAAGAGGAGTCCAGAAAGTAAAGACAAATAATATTTTACTAAACTTTTGATCCCAGTGACAGGAAGGAGTCGGTCCTGCCATACTGGGACCAGTCTGCTCCACCAGGAGAGTCTTCTTGTCAACACTCTGATAGACTGCAGACAGATGCTGAGATGAAGACTGGACAAAGTAAAACTGCTGACTGGCAAATTCAACATGTGATTTCATGAATTTGTAGTTCTGTTAACGACTTTATCAGATGTAAATAATGTGTTTTCTGTGTTTTCTCTGCTTTTAGTGAATGAAATGCAGGAGGTTTTAGAAGGACAGAAGATCAGTGTGAAGAGCAGATGTGAATGTGTCACTGAAGGAACTAATGAAGCAGGAAGTGGAACCCTGCTGAAGCAGATCTACACTGAGCTCTACATCACTGAGGGACACAGTGAGGGGGTCAACACACAACATGAGGTCAGACAGCTGGAGATGACCTCCAAGAGCCTCCACGATACTCCCATCAAGTGCAGCGACATCTTCAAAGGCTTCTCTGAGCAACAGAAGAACATCAGACTGGTTCTGACAAATGGCGTGGCTGGTGTTGGAAAAACCTTCTCAGTGCAGAAGTTCAGTCTGGACTGGGCAGAGGGTTTGGAGAACCAGGACATCAGTCTGGTGCTTCTGCTCTCATTCAGGGAGCTGAACTTGATCAAGGATGAGCAGTTCAGTCTTCTCACACTGCTTCATGTTTTCCATCCATCATTACAGAAGATCAGAGCAGAGGATCTGAGTGTCTGGAAACTTCTGCTCATCTTTGATGGCCTGGATGAAAGCAGACTTTCGCTGGATTTCAGCAACAACCAGGTCATCTCTGATGTCACACAGGTGTCATCAGTCAAGGTGCTCCTGATGAACCTCATCCAGGGGAACCTGCTTCCCTCAGCTCTCATCTGGATAACCTCCCGTCCTGCAGCAGCTAATCAGATTCCTCCATCGTGCGTCGACAGGATCACAGAAGTACGAGGCTTCAATGACTCCCAGAAGGAGGAGTACTTCAGGAGGAGGTTCAGTGATGAAGATCTGTCCAAGAGAATCGTTTCACACATCAAGACCTCCAGGAGCCTCCACATCATGTGTCAGATCCCGGTTTTCTGCTGGATCAGTGCTACAGTTCTGGAGGACATGTTGACTACAAACCAGAGAGGAAAGCTGCCCACAACCCTGACTGACCTGTACTCACACTTCCTGATGGTCCAGACAAAGAGGAAGAAGCAGAAGTATAAAAGACCAAAAAGAACAAAGAAACTGACTGAGGCTGACAAAGAAGTCCTGCTGAAGCTGGGGCAGCTGGCGTTTGAACATCTGGAGAATGGAAACATCATGTTCTACCCAGAAGACCTGGAACGATGTGGACTGGGCATCTCAGAGGTGTCAGTGTACTCAGGATTTTGTACAGAGATCTTCAGAAGAGAGAGTGTGATCTTCCAGAAATCAGTCTACTGCTTTGTTCACCTGAGCATTCAGGAGTTTCTGGCTGCACTTTACATGTTCCACTGTTACACCAAGAAGAACACAGAGGTTATAGAGTCTTTCCTCAAATATTCCAAAAAAAGCTCATTTTCCAGGTGGTTTCAGGAACATGATCCTCTCCCATCTGTAGACGACTTTCTCAAAAGAGTCATGATGAAATCTCTTGAAAGTAGAAATGGCCACCTGGACCTTTTTGTTCGCTTCCTTCATGGTCTCTCCCTGAAGTCCAATCAGAGAATCTTGGGAGGACTGTTGAAGCAGACAATCAACCATCCAGAAACCACCCAGAGGGTCATCAACAACTTGAAGAAGATGAGCAGTGGTGGAATCTCTCCAGACAGAAGCATCAACATCTTCCACTGTCTGATGGAGATGAAGGATCATTCAGTCCATCAGGAGATCCAACAGTTCCTGAAGACAGAGAGGAACTCAGAGAAGGAACTGTCAGAGATCCATTGTTCTGCTCTGGCCTACCTGCTGCAGATGTCAGAGGATGTTCTGGATGAGCTGAACCTGCAGAAGTACAAGACATCAGAGGAGGGACGACTGAGACTGATTCCAGCTGTGAGGAACTGCAGGAAGGCTAAGTGAGTCCAGATGTGATTAAGATATGGAGCATCAATCTTTTATGTTACAGGTTCTATTAATCTAGTAATAAACCCACTGTTAAACAATCAGGATTCCGTTTACAGTTATAACATGTGTATCAGTGTTATATGTATATAGTTATAGATCACTCGATAGATCCTCTAAATACCTTCATTAATGATGCAGGTCAGACACAAATCCAGCAGAAACTGTGACAGTGACTCAATGTTCTGTCCCAGCAGTGGTTGTCAGGACAATAATGTTGTTATAACAGGCAGACATGGTTACTTGTCATAATGTTGTTATGGCTGTTTCAGCATTCAAGTGCTATTATGGCTATCACTAATCAAATGGGTGTTAATCATGACACCCACGAGCTTATTTAATCAAAAATGGGTGTTTATCATGACACCCACGAGCTTATTTAATCAAAAATGGGTGTTTATCGTGACACCCAGGTGTTTATTTCCACACCAGATTTTTAACCTTACTTGTATTTATCAGTTTGTATGCGCTAATCCGATGTGCTGGAAGAATTTGTATTTCTACAAGGATCAGAGCACAAACTTCTCCCAAGATGATTCAGATTACATGTGAATGGATATATTGTTCAGAATATAGACATCAAAGTAGATAGGATCTTGTAGATACAGATTAAAAGTGATTAAAATTGCTACTTGTGGCTACCTGTTATTTAGAGCATTAAGATTATTCTTTGGAAGAAATCGTAAGAGTTTGGAGACCGAGACCTAGTGCCCGACGACGCAACCTGGTCCCTTCTGCACAGCCAGTCACTCCCCTAGCAACAGGGCATCTCCTGATGTTGGGATCTCTGTCTCGAGGCGTGAATAAGAACAATACTGCCCAGCTGTTCAGTGGATCACATACATCATACTTCTTGCTGTCGTTTAGCTTGATGTCACTTTGCTACTAAACATATATCTTGATGTTGCTCGCGGTCGTTACTTCATGTAGCCTTTGCTCACAATCTTAATTCCCAGTTACTTGCTGCTCCACATGCAACTTGATGTCAGTCACTTTGCTACTACACAGGTATCTTGAAGTTACTCACGGTTCTTACTTCATGTCGCCATTGCTACATTCCCAGTTCCAGTTCTTAAGCATTGTTCATAGTTCAATAGTTGGTGCTCAAAAGCACAATATCCAGCCAACCCAGCATGATCCTCTTGCTGCGCCTATGCGGTCTAGCCCAGAAAGTGATAAAGTCATGGATGTGCAGAAAGGACTCTGAACACAGCTGTGCAGACATCTTTATACCTGATTCACTGCCCCATCCCACAGGACATCCACCTGACTTTCATTGGTTACACTTGACTCGCCTCTCATCTCTCCTCTTACCATATTTAGTTATGATTACCTCATTGTTTTTCAAACACAGACACTCAATGTACTCAACCTCGGAGATATACTGATCATGTTACTGTCATAATGGCAATCAGGTTATCTTGCCGCACCTGGTTCTCAGGGACATTGCGGGCGTTCCCACACACCTGGCGCCCGTGAGGTAATCAGGACAATGCACCACACCTGGGACAATCACGCAATCACGCTCACCTGGTGCCGCTCTACTTAAGCATCGCTCTGGCGTCTCTTTGTCACCAGATTGTTATGTGCTCCATGCCAGACTCTCCAGCGATTATTTTCGGACTGCTTTCCCGTTTTCGACCCTGCCTGTTCTTGACCTTCCTCGATCGTCTCTCCCCTGGTATTCGACTCTGGTTCTGGACTGTTTCTGCCTTTGCCTTCTCCTTAACGGACTTCAGCCTTCGGATCCACACTGTGGGATCTCTCCTCTTCGGAGGAATACTCACCTGTGGATTATTGCCGAGGACTTTCTACGCTGCACGGCGCCGCTTCTGTGGATCGCTCACGTCAGCTCGGTATAAGAGGGATCTGCCCTTGTCACTGTTTGTTATTCACTTAAATAAATACATTCATTGGAGTTCAGTGTTCGTGTGCTGCATTTGGGTTCCACGCCTGATCCGTGTCAGTTACCCATACTACTAAATTTTAAATGTTTCAATCCAATTCAATCTTAAACAGGCTAAGCAGTCTAAAATTGTTATAGCGTATTTTCCGCACTATAAAGCACACCTAAAAGCCTTTAATTTTCTCAAAACCTGACAGTGCGCCTTATAGTCCGATGCGCCTTATATATGGATTAATATTGGTTAATTGTGGCTACCGTAGTCAGGGGGCGTGGCCGAAGTAACAGCAGTTAAAAATGTAAGGGAATTCCAGTCCCACGCCATTTGCACTAACATTTGATTTACCGTAGCGCTGTTTTACGTGTTTACTGAATCGGGGAAATGTTCCCCTCCATGTTTGTGAATGCACTAACTACGTGATGAACCTTGCGGCTGGTAAAAGATAAACTGTGTTGCAAAAATACTACGTAACTGACGTTACCTCAAGGAAAAAAATAACCGTTTGAACCGTGACAAATAGAGTTGAAAATACATTGTGTTCAACGAGGGCAGCGCAAATAAGAGCTACTGGTACGTATGGCACCTTATTGTGAATGCACAAACTTGTTTTAGAGTGAACGGAGTTGTTAGAACGCTGGTTTATATTCTATTACCGGTAATAAAGTTTGACTGACTTATCTGACTGTTTTGTTGACATTTCCTTTAGCACAGCTTAATCTAGTGGATGCATAACGCAACCACAGCCACTACAGTAGTTTCTATTCTATGCGCCTTATAGTGCGGTGCGCCTTATATATGAAAACAGTTTCAAAATAGGCGATTTATTGAAGGTGCGCCTTATAATCCTGTGCACCTTATAGTGCTAAAATATGGTACTTCAGCTATACAGTGAACCCTCGCTACAACGCGGTTCACTTTTCGCGGCTGTTTCGTGGATTTTTTTAGTGCAGTTTTTTAATGCTTTTTTTAAACAGTGCATTGTGTTCTGCATCCTGATTGGCTAACAGACTGACCAACGTGAACAGTCTCTGCGCCTCATCTCTGTACAGCTTGCCAAATTTACATTTGCAAATTTTCTCCATGACAAAATGTACTGTATTTTACGGGGTGAAGCGGGTTTACACCAGGTGTGGTGCGTTGCGGTCTGGACAGATTTCTGCCATCTGGCAATTTATTGGCTGCGTCCGCGCTGTGTGCATTTATAAAGATCGCGAGGAGGGATTATGAGGCGGTAACATGTACCGTATTTGAATAGCAAACAGGTTTCTATTTTGCGGATTTCGTTTATCGCGGGGGATTTTCGGAACATAACCCCTGCGATAAATGAGGGTTCACTGTATATAAACCACGAGCAGCTAACAGTCATAAGTCACAATAACACTTAATAGTGATACATCAAAACATTCTTAACAGTTAAAACCTTTACAGAAAAATAAAACATAATGTTGAATAAATTTAAAACCTTTAGCATCATGACATTTGCCGAACAAACTTCTTTTAAATCTCAATTTGTGCTTTTACCTACACTGGAAGCAAACAAATGAACAAGATTGTCATCATTTAACAAATTGTACTGATATATTCTGCAATCACCCTTAAACTCTGGAACTCATATTAACTGAGAAAACATAAGACCAATACCTGCTGATGTCACATCAATGACAACATACTAACACACTACATGAAATGGATAAAATGGATTATGAATAGAATAAAACTCAAACTTATTATTACTGAATAACTTTGAAATAAAAACAGAAAATAAAACCATGGAAAAGAAATATTGGCAGAGCATCATTACCCCTCATGATCAGAATCCACATCTAAGGTCATCGTGACCCAACCTTGTATTACAGCTGCCTTGGCTGTACACCCAGGTCACCACCTGGATCCCTCTTCTCCCGTCGTATCTGTAGTCATTTCTCCAATCTCTCCACA
Organism: Arothron firmamentum; assembly: GCA_016586285.1. Taxonomy (NCBI): domain Eukaryota; kingdom Metazoa; phylum Chordata; class Actinopteri; order Tetraodontiformes; family Tetraodontidae; genus Arothron; species Arothron firmamentum. The sequence continues at coordinate 6,891 of BJFM01007975.1, forward strand.
TGTCCTCTCGTGGCCTCCTGACCTCCCTGTAGTGGCGTGGGCCCCACTTTGGGTAATACCTTTTACTGGTACGCCAGCTTCTCCCGGTTTCATATCCTGGCAAAAACCCTGCAGTCTTTCACCCTCGGGCGGTTGTAGGGCACATATCTGTCTCTCCATAGCCGATCTCCTGGGTGGTATTCCCACACGGACATCTCCGGCACCGGATTAGACCCCGGTTGTGGGGCTTGTCCTGATGGTTGAACCTCCTGACCTTGGGCTGTTGGGTGGTATTCGCTCACGGGCCTCCAGCACTGGATCAGGCCCCAGTTTTGGGGCTTGTCCGGCTGGTTGAACCTCCTGACCTTGGGCTCCTTGCTGAACTGTCTGAGGTCCCTGTTCGGGTGCCATTGAGGTAGACCCTGCACCAAGCCGCCTCATCCACCTTACATCTCCCTGCCCTGGCGGCCCAGGTACCGCCTTTAGCTTTATGGGGGGCACAGCAGCCGCAGACGGTCCTGGACCCCTGTCTTCCCTCAGGGGAGGCATGGCAGACCTGACCTCTTCTTGACAATGGATAAAGGTCAAAAATCATTGTGTTCACACTTCCAGGTGGTAAATTCATGTCAGGGCTGTCTCTGTTTAGTTTTTAGACCTTCTATCAAACCCTACCAGGATATCTGATGTTTCACGTCTTTTCAGTTTTGAGTAGATTTATCTGCAACAGCAGAATTCTGTTGAGTCTTTGTGTTCTGCTTCTGGCTGAAGGTCAGATTACTGTTGCTGAACATTACAAACAAGCCCTCTTGATGTGAAGATGACAACGGAATAAAATTTTTATTGATGCAGCACAATTAAGACCAAGACAGCTCACAACCCTCACCAGAAACAGAATTACCAACAACTACAGCTGTGTGAACAATATGGAATGATATAAATATGAGCAAATGTCTAAGTGTATAAATATACAGTTATGTTCAGATTTTAGTAACATTAGTATATTATGTAAAGTTTAAGATTTTAATTTAGTTGATTGATGGAAATTACATATATCTGTTTATATTTAAGTGTTGAATCGGGTCAACAGAATCATTTTCTTGGTCTTCACAGATTTAGTAGCAGCAAACTGTCAGTGATTCACTGTGAAGTTGTTGCCTCAGCTCTGAAGTCCAGCCCCTCCCATCTGACACTACTGGATCTGAGTGGGAACAACCTGCAGGATTCAGGAGTGAAGCTGCTCTGTTCTGGACTGGAAAATCCAAACTGTAAACTGGAGACTCTCAGGTCAGTTCCTGGATTTTACTGTTTCACCATTGTTCATTAAGTTTAAATAATATATCCTTGCTGTCCGATGAAAAACATCTATCTCCACTTTTGACATTTTTGACATTTTACCGTGTACGGTATGTCCGCATTCCTCCCTTGCGAATGATGTGGTTGGTATTTATTTTGACCAATGAAAAAAGCTTAAAACGTATCTCCACTAGACGTCAGGAGTGTCAGTGTGAAAAACACATATCTCCCGCGTCTGGTCTTTCAGGCTGGTGGAAAGGAGAGGGAGGAGGGAAGAGGGGAAGAAGGATGGAGGAAAAAGGAGGAGGCAGGGAGGAAAGGACATAACTAGCTGGCATCAGAGGGTGTACTCTTGAATTGGCCCTCATTTATAAGAAATGAAGAAATAAGCACAGAGCTGACCGCAGGAGTCATGGTATGATAGGACACATGTGTGATTCGATCCCAGTGACCAGGTCTGCATAAACAGAAAACAATCGTCATTAACATGTTAAGCCCTTCAATATTAGAATGATTACAGCGGCAGAAAACAGCGCTGCCATGGACGAGCTTAAGAGCTGCCCTGACACTTCACTGCTGCTCTGCAGGTTCACGTTACCAAAAATGAATTTCTGAGGAGAAACAAAGTTATTTTTTCATTTGAATGCAAAACACTTCCGTAAAAACAGACAAATATATTTATTTAATTTTACTGTATTTTACTTCTTATTCTGTACAGAACATGTGGCTGCCTGTGCTTAATAATCGGTTTGAGGTTTGATTGTTCATCATTTATCAGTGTTATACACCATTATTTTCAGAATTTGCTGGGCTGCACCACAAATCCACACTGACTCTAACTTGCATCCACGATGTTAGACCTGACGTAAGATTTGATCGTATCATCTGCTCACGTGCAGATTGATAAATGCTGATGCTTGCGTGGAGATAGTCGCGTTCCATAGTTACCTACACAGCGTCATTACAGGACTCTGGTAAGAGGTTCATAGCTCACGGAGGCATGAGCCAAAAGTCCTGAAGAGAAATTTGGATGATTTTTTTTTTTTAAGCCAAGGATAAAGATTATGGTCCGTGATTTCCATAAACCGAGTCAAACTGATGTGTTCAAGTCAACATTAGATCAGCATTTGCCCATAAATTATCCTGATTTCAAAATAACATGCCAACCAAAATTTTATGGACCGGTTCGGACCCCAGAGCAGAGAAAGAAAATAAAGTTCCATATAAAAGACTTTTTAATTGTAAATCAGCAGCAACAAAAGTTCAACAGAAAATCACTGCACTGCAGGAAAAAACTCAGTCCAGGTCAAACAAAAGAACAACAAAAAAATCACTGCTTTAACATGCCACCTAAAAAACATTCCCAAAGTCCAAAAAGTTCTAAACGGAAGAACACTCAGTAATCAAGGGGCACGAGGTGAGAAACAGGTTCACAAGCATCAGGGAATCTGGCACAGACATCAAGTACTAAAGCAAACACTCTGGTGAGGAGCACTGGGTGGCCAGAGTATATGTATGGAGCAGCAAATCAGCTGGAACTAGGAGCATGTGTGCTCAACAAGCCCTTCATCTGCACAGACCACGCCCACCAATCTGCACCTAACCTGGGGATCAGAGAGAGAGCGTGACCGGAAGCAAACCCAGACCATGACAGAAAAGCTTTTGTTAACGTAATGTGCTAAGTGGAAATGTAGAATAGCCTGCAATTAAGTTTTGTGGTACATAAAAATGAGACTGGAAGATCACTGCACGTCATTGGAACGCATAGTAAAAAATGTCCACTATCGCCCATAACAAAATACGCAAGTCCATTTAAAATAATTTAAACAGTTTATTGATAAATGCATCAACATAATTTTATTGCGGATCCTAAATATATCTGTTTAAACCATTTTTGGGTTTTCTTTCTGCTCCTGAAAAAAAAAAAACTAATTTTGGTGATATGTGTTTTTCACCGGGCAACAACGATATGGTGATAAATGTTCTCAGTCATCTAAGTCAAAGAGAACTGTTATCATAAAAACTTTCAACTGATTTTCTTTAAAGATGTCTCAGATGTCATCTAAGAAGCTTCTTCAATTTGTTATGTTAGCTAGCTAACCAGAGTTCTGTCTGGGTTAAATAGTTTGGTATTCAGTTCAATGAATTTTAATTCTTTGAACTGAATTTCTCACAGGGTTATTTTCAACCACTATATAAATATTAAACCTGTGAACTTGAATATAAATGTTATCAATGTTCTTCTCACAGAGGTCCACTTTCACCACAGAGCTTTATTGATGAAAACCTTTTGAAAACACATTTACAAGATTCGGACTAAATAAGCAGATCAAATGATTCAAAAGATAAAAGACTCAGATCAAATAGATCAAGAGTAAGACCAAAGGAGCAGAATAAAAGGGCAAGGGGCTTTGATGCAAGTCAACATAGTGTAGCCAAGTAAGACCTGTTGTTAGGGATCTCGACGGGATTCAGGACCCAAACGCAGATAAGCGGAGCAGAGT
>BJFM01007991.1:0-12500 GCA_016586285.1 Arothron firmamentum
TGTGTGTGTGTGTGTGTGAGAGAGAGAGAGAGAGAGAGAGAGAGGGAGAGAGAGAGAGAGAGACGGTGCTGTTTGCTTAGCTGCGCATGTGTCTTCTTTTCTCGTGTGTGCCGGTGATGAAAATAGACAAAATGAAGGAGAAACAGGTCGTTTCCTCCTGATGCTTTCTGGTTTTCTCTTAGTCACTACGGCAACCGCCTCCTCTCACCCACAACCTTCGTCGCACTCTCCTATTTGTTCTCCATCATCCACCTCCCCCACCTTCGATGCTCTTTTCACTCCCCCCTTAGAGTTTGCCATTCATCTTTATTTGATCCGTGCCATGCTCATCATCACATCATCATCATCATCATCATCATCATCATCATCATCATCATCATCATCATGTACCCATCTGTCAGCACAGTAAGATTCTGGCAAAATGAATTAGAGGCCTGTTCACACTATTTATACTAACTCCTGTCTACGGAATTCTTCGCTCCAACCAGTGTATTTTTTCACGTGTGTCTGTGTGTGAGAGAGACAGATCAGAATGTACTCTATAGATTTAAATATGCGTGTTGTGGTCCTAAATTGAAATCAGTTGCAGCTGCCATTTTGAATAAAAATAAATAATCAAATGTTGTTGTTGTTGTTGTTGTTTTTTTTGTATTTTATGATTCGTTTTAATTTATTTATTCATTAGCAAAAGTATGTTTTTTCCCCTGCTCATCACCACTGGGAATATACTTAGAGTAACGCGAAGATCTGTATTTTCTTTCTGGGGAAAAAATAAAAGAATATTTGAGAGGCCATAAAACGCAGCCACAGATGTCAACAACTTCGGGAAGGTCGCTGGAAAGTCAGAGATCACCCGGGCGATGCTGAATACGATCCGGCGAGGTGTGACTTTGCGCGGGGTTAGATTGGCATCGTTGCGGAGCCTCGGAGGTATGCCACATCCTCCCCTCCCGCCTCCCTCTCCTCCTCCGCCTGCTTCTCACCCCCACCCCTCCGCACCTCCAGTGCGACGCATCGCAGAGAATCAGCAGGGGCATCCACGCACCGCACGACCAGCGCAGAGAGCTCACCTGCATCCACCGAGATATTTATATTCAGCCGGTTTGTTTTTCGGACGGAGGAGAGACCTGATGCCATCATGCCAGATAGAGACTGACGGGAGGCTCGGGTCGTGAGGAGGAGGAGGGCTGTAGCACTGCGGGTGTGCTCGGGTGGCCTCTCCATCTCGCTGAACACCTTTCGCGCTCGGACGCACGTAAGATGATGGACGACTGGCCGCCGCTGCTGCTGTTGTTGGCTCTCCTCGCCATTGCGGGAGGTGAGTAACTTCTCGGCATAATGGCTCCATCGAGGCTTATGCGCGCAGATTCTTCCGCGCCTTCACCGAACAGACTCCGCCGCGCGTTCGTGCGTCCAGCGGGGATTCGAATTAAGAGGGCGAAACCCGACAAACGGGCTTTAGATGCTGAGGAGGGGAACAGGTGTGGAGAAAGAAGGGGTTTTATCGCGTTGTTAACCATTTTTTTCTCTCAAAAGCAAATGTTTAAAGGAGAAATGCTGAACAGTCCGTCATAGACACGCTCCGATCCCAAACAAACGCAGCAGCTATCATGATTTTACGATGAATTATTCAATTTGTGGGGGTCTCTTTCTCTTTAAAAGAGGCCTCACTTTAAAAATTCACAGTGAAATGGCTAAAATACACGGCAGAAGGACCATTAATGTTTTTTATGAATTGTGCTGCATGTACTTGGCGCTTTATTTTGCACATACGTGTCCATAATGTCCAGTTTAATCCCAGTTTCAATGCTAACGGGTCAGCTTTGTTTGATAATTTAGATGTATTGGTTTTTAATGAAATGTAGCAGGAGCAGTAATCTATAAAACCTATCCCCACACACCTCACACACCAAACTCAGCTCATCCTGCATGAATTCAGGCACAAGCTAATGTTATTTATCTCCCTCCTCCCCCATCTTTTCTTTCTCTAATTAACCCTCAGATCTTGCATTAAGTGGGCAGGTCAGTGAGAGACACACTGAGCTGAAACAAGTTCAACATCCTGCCATTCAGCAGCGGCGGAAAGGCCTTTTGATTCCAGAGAACTGCAGAGACACAAACTTTCCATGTGTCTAACGCGTCCTTTTGGAGCGAATTAGTTCTGTTCGATGCACCGGGACAGGTTTTACCTCCATAATCAGATTTAATTTGGTGCTAATTTGTAGCGAGTGAGCATGTGCCCAAAGCAGAATGGAATGGAATTCAGCTTATTTGCTGAAATTAAGGCCGACCTGGCATTCGCAGCCAATCCATAGTGATGGGTGGGGTGGGGGGTGGGGGGGAGGGTGCAGAGGCCAGCTCACTGCCTCCAAGCAAGCAACACCGCCTGTGTCGCAACTCGAACACACATAACCGCCTTAGCACACCTCCGTGCACTCGCTCACACATAACACACAACACACACACCATCTGTCTGGCACTGACTAAATGTTCATCAGCACCGATGTGACAGCACGTTCCCTCTGTCACAAATGGGCGCTCGCCATCGCTGCCACACAAAAAAAGTGAGCCGCAGAGCTCACAGCTCATCACAATATGCACACAGAGAAATCACAGATGTAAAAACCCACTCAGACCGTCTCTGAACACTGCAGAAACTGCGGTTGTGTTCCAGGTCATTAACACCTGTCTATTTCCATAGATTTATATCAATTCACACATTATATTCATTGAAAGACAGGAATTCAAGTTGATTTCAAATAAAAAAGTTGGGAAGCCTGGGTAGGAGCAAAGATACTGTACGTGCACCGAGAGAGGAAACACGAACAACGCCGCAAATGAGTCATCGTCCCCCCAGGGAAGCCTTTATGAGCTGCACCATAGAGTCATGGTTGCCTAGAAAAGTAAACCCGGGGGGGGAAGTGCTAACTTTCCACCTGCAGACTCTAACGTCTCAGTACAAGGACGTTCAAGGACATTCCGCCACCTGCCTCAGTGTCGTGAGGATGCGGCCCTCCTGCTGTGAGAGGAGGATGTCTCTTGGCGTTCCTCCTGCAGGCCATGCATAATAAACAGGTCTGTGCAGCGCCGACCTGGTGCAGCGGGGGCCTGCTTTGGGACGCTCACACAGACACAGCTGCGCCTGGAAGCGGAAGTTATTTTAATGCCGATAACTGTGCGACGGTGTTCAGGCTGGGTGAGACGTGAACTTTACCCTTTGCTCGCACGCGCTCCGTGAGTAAGCTCTGCTGCTATCAGCCGGTTTATTCTGTCACCGCTGTTCCAGGCCACGGATCTCTGCCCATTACGGCAGCCCTCCGATCGGCCCCCCCCCCATCGCTCTCGCTCGCGTTCTGTCACTTTTTGTCTTCATCTCGCTCTCTCATCCTGCCTCATCTGTCTCCTTGGACCGACTCCCAAGACCCAGCAGCAGCAGCAGCAGGCTCAGATCAGCGCTGAAGAGCTGCGTCCCTGATTAGGAGCGCGGCCGCTCGGCAGGAGCCCCCGTTTCCATGGGTGATTCCGTGTGTAAACTCACGTGCCCTCGTGTGTGACTTTGTGTGGGTGCATGTGCAGCTGTAGTAGCCGTGCACAGCAGCGTGCATCCTTGAGATTAGAGAGAATTTGAGGGAGAGCGAGGCTTTAACCGAACCTTGGGCATCGCTGAGGGTGCGAATAGTTCAGTGATGGAAGGGAACAGGGATGCGCTGCTGCTCTGCATGCACAACCTGACAAACGCATCCTCTGCCGCCAAGACAAAAGTGATTTATTTATGCAGAAGTGGTCTCAGTCTAAAAGCACGTCAGCCTGAAAAAGCAGAACAGAAGGCGGCAAAAATGTGCCCACCATCAGAAGGCCGACGAGCTTTCGCGGGATAAGATGTTGACGTTTGCTTGATTCTGTGACACACAGACTCAGCTATGATGATGATACATGGATTTCTGTCAGCCCTTCCCCCCTCGATTTTATTCATGCACATATTGTTCTCAGGCAGCAGGGTCATGATAACGCAGCCGCAGGATTTATGGGTAGCTGCAATTGCTGAAATAATGGCTGTTACCAGAAGCATTGTGGCGTTTTACCGCATTCTCTGAAATATAAAGCATTGAAAGGCAGATCTTATATCTCAAATATGTGCATATTTCTGGATGTTTTGAGTCAATGATTAGGAAGGTACACCTTACACCTCATCTCTAAAGGGTAGGTTTACTTATTAAATATTTAACACTGTTTATTTTACAAAGAAACACCTGAAGAACGTTGTTCAGGACTGCTAATCAGGATACGTTCATTTACAAAGCCAGTTTTGTCCTTTTATTACATTTGTGTTTACGCGTTCTCCCTTTTTAGCATTTCTTGTTCATTTTATTTATTTTTTTCTAAGTTTAATGTCTGCAAACACCCGCAGACATCGTGACTGTGCCTGAAATGACCAGCAAGTCGGTTTTTCTGTTATTATTCATTGAAAAGTAGTCAAATACATCAGAATGAGGGTATTGCTTAAACTTTAAACAATAATAAAGCTGACGGTGTGATTGCATTGTTTCCAGAAGACTGCGTTGTTGAGGATGGATGTTAGATCAATATTAATATCTCACTTCTATGGGCACTACTGAGCCAGCGAGCCAATAGTTCTCCCCGTTATTGATTTAGGAATATTTCAGCATGAAATGTTCAAAGTGCAGACACATGCAGGGAGAGGTGTGAAAACAGAGAGGAGCTGTGCTCCTCGACTGAGTCATGCACTTAGACAGGGAAGGAAGATAGTGAAGGATCTATTCAGTCAGTAATTTACACTTAGTACTGTATAGTCATGTGTGTTACTCGCTTTTTGAGGATGATCACCATGCTAAGATCGATCGATTTTTAAAAGACAGGCGGAAAAGGACCCAGTTGTGAAGCAGCTGTGTGTGTGTGTTTGCACTTGCATTTTAACTTCCTCACGTCCAGAGTCTAATGGGGAGTCCTGCTGAAATATTCATCGTGTCGCATTAAGTTTGCAATATTTGAAGTGGAAATCAGCTTGAGCTACAAGCAACATTACAAGCACTCAGTTTGGCCTTTAGCATGACAGAGTGTCGTCTGCGGAGACAGACAGAGAGAAACGGATCCATCTTTGACGAGAAGCTTTAGTAAGTGGCGAAGCTGAGCCTGGTTAACGTGTTGGTGCAGTGATGATCTGGCTGTGGAGCGAGAGGCTGTTTTTCTACAGGCTGGAGATAAGAGAGCTAAAGCGTGCTTCTCAGATTTCCAATTTGTCTCAGTGCTGTTAAATATTGGTCTAAATGTTCCCATGCATGGAAAGAAAAACTAAAAACAGGATCAACCATCCACCCAAAATGGATGGTTGGGTGGTTGTATAAGCACAGACTCCGAAAGTGAAAGTGTTCAGTTTTTTTTCTGTATCCATATACTAAACCTGTATAATAAATTGTAACAAATACATATGGATTTTATATAAATGTATTTAAGTAGCAAAAATACATGTGTAGCATCCAGTTAGTCTGGTAAAAAGTCTTCTGTGGTCTTTGCTGAGTAGCACCACCAACAACAGCAACAGGATTGAACTTCGCTGGGGTCTTATGGAGCAAAGTCCTCACGTTAAAATAGTCCCCCGCAGCTTAAGGTGAGATCTGCGTCAAGGTGAGATCTGTCTGATGTGTTTCGTTTCAGTATGAAAGAAAAGTGCGCATTATGAAGAAGGCTGATGGAAGTGGAGACACTTCCAGCTCCATCAGAGATGAACTATATTGCCGTTCTGTTTCAGTGTTATTGCCTTGCGTTCCTGGGAATAATATACCTTACTCATGTGGTTCAGACGCAGACAGTAATGCTTATTTCCCTCATGAATATGTTTAAATAAGAGCACACACACACACACACACACACACACACACACACACACACACACACACACACACACACACACACGCACAGAGCGGACGGGCTGCACAATAAAGAAGCAGAACGTTACAGGCATGCGATGACAGGATGCATATTGATGACGCCGGATTAGCGAGCGAAGGGGGAGCAAATGGACAGGCTGTCAGCACAGTGAATATGGAGATAACAGGAAGGAGAGAGAGCCAAAGGAGCGAGGAAAAAATATGGGCTAACTGCAGGAAGAGGCAGGAAAAAAACCCATCAGATTAATAAAGAGGGATGGAGGAGCTGCGTATTTAGTGTACAGGCGGCGAATAGAGTCCTCATTGATCCCGAGACAGAGGCCATCATTCCTGTTCAGCGAGCGCAGCAGCTACAGGCCTGAGAGGGAAGATCGATGGAGGGAAAGCGAGGGAGGACTGAGCAGAAAGGGAAAACACAGAAAATACAGTAACACAATCACTCATAAATAAACATACATGCCATTTAAAGCTAAAATGGGCCATTTGCAATTATGAACCAATTGTAAAATGCTCTTTTATTATGCTGTCAGTATTGAGGACAAATTTCTTATTTTGGCTCATTCAACAGTTTAATTTTATCTTTATAAAAATTGTCATGTTTTGCCAGACGTGTGACAAGCAGGCAAAATACTGGTGAAGAGGCCTGTGCTGTTGGACATAAGACCTACTTTTTCAGAAAATCTTAAGTTCTAACGTTCTTTCTGGCATCACAGAGTACAATAAATCTGGAGGCTAAAAACCCATTTTGCTGACTTCAGAACTTCCCCCAGTCTCTCATTGTCTGCTTTTTCATGTTCCTCTTTAGTGTTTTAGCTGTTGCTCTGACAGTTATGGAGCACGACTAAATTCACTGATTTCCAACAGCATCTGACAAAGCCGGGAGCGTGACAGGGGAGAGCGGCTTGTGTTTGTCTTCGTGGAGGGGGAAGTGTGAGGTGGATGCCAGATAGAGACAAACAGCGAGCGAGGAAGGAAGGAGGAGGTGAAGAACGCTTGTTTTTCCACCCTGCCTCGTGCCTCTCCCGCTCTGGCGTGCGTTGTTGTGACAGCGTTGGTTTGGGCTCAGCCGCCGCTACAATCTGCCACAGATGCAGGGACGGGACAGACGCTGGAAGAAAGAGGCGGAGGGGGAACCAAAATAACCCAGAGCTGCAAAAGGCTGGCAGCCGGGCCTCCGCGCAGCAGAGATAGATGGAGAGGCAGCGGGTAGCGGTGGAGACATTCAGACGGGTTGATTCATTTTCATGATATCAGATCTTGTGAGGAGAGAACGCTGAGGCTCCCTGACGCGACTGCCGGTGATGAGTAAGGCCATGTTTTAAAGGGATTGCATTTTCACTGCGCACCGATGGTCGGCTCTGGAGAGAGAGAGAGAGAGAGAGAGAGCGGCCCAGCAGAGGAAGTCAGCAGCAGCTCAGCGACACTGACTTCCTGCTCAGGTGTGATTACGTCCATAAACATTTCTAGAAAACCAAAAAAAAAGGCTAAAGGTACTTAGGCTTGGTTTGTCTTACACCAGAGGCAGAAATGATGATGAAGAAGAGGACGATGATGATGATGATGCACTTTCATTGCAGGAGGCCTCTGTGCAGACACAGAAGAGCGATTGGTGGAGCATCTGCTGAACCCCGCCCACTACAACAAACTGATCCGTCCTGCGACCAATGGCTCCGAACTGGTTACGGTGCAGCTGATGGTGTCGTTGGCGCAGCTCATCAGCGTGGTGAGTGCACCAGCACCTGGGCTCATGAGCCCCAACCCTTGGCTGCAAGGCTCAGGCTTAGTTATGATCTTGCTTTTGTCCTTTCAACTGCCCTAAACCAGGAACTAATTGTCATCTACGTGGCGTAAACACCTCTCTCAAACACCTCTTCTTATTTTTTCCTGTTTCTGCAGCATGAGCGAGAGCAGGTGATGACCACCAATGTCTGGCTAACACAGGTGAGGGCTTTAGCACATATTCTCCTCACTGTCCCTTTAATCCTCCAGAAGCACTGCGCTGATTTAGCATTTACAATCATGGCGCTTTAAGATCAACGTGACATCAGAGCGCTCCGGGAGCTGATGGGACCTCTAGCGGCACACATATTTGCAAATCTTCACGCATGAATGAAACTGCAAATACATTTAAAAAAAAGGGGGGGGGGATTTGACTACGCTTTGACCTTCTTTTACATGACTAACTCTACTTATGCAACAGCTGAGCCCCTCTGACATTCAAGAACACATTAATGTACACATTTACCCACAAGCTATGCATGGAACCACACATGTCCACATCCATCGTAGATGTGTGCACCTGCTTTAGTGCCAGGGCAGGTGGTCGTAGACTGAAATTTAGACCTATTTATAAACTTAAACTTATATCCGTATGCATGTTTATCTGCACAAAGGCATGATTATCATTTTTAGCTTATTTTGGTCGTGGAAATGTGATTACTTTCACTCACACATACACGAGCATGGATTCATGATATTGAGCCGAGTCTGGAATGGCCCTCAAGGCTCCGGATTCTGCAGCCTTAAGGCAGCAGATGCAAGGACGGCGCCCATGTAATGGCTGCAATGCATCACAGTTACTACACATGACCTGGTGCTTGGAATTACAGCTCAAGCACAGCCAGGACATAGTAGAAGCAGGAAGGGATAAGGCTGGATTTGAGTGAAGGTTACACACACACACACACACACACACACACACACACACACTCATACACATGCGATCAATCTAATGTAGATTTTAATCAAGGTGATTATTTCATGGCTAGGTGTTTAAAAGGTTTTTCAGGCAGCACACACCTCTCTCTCTCTCTCTCTCTCTCTCTCTCTCTCTCTCTCTCTCTCTCTCTCTCTCTCTCTCTCCCTCTCTCTCTCTCTCTCAAAATTAACTGAGGTAAGCCTAAAAGGAGACAGCATGTTCCCTGTGGCTTTGTGATTTATCATGGTGACCAGCGACTGACCCACCTCTTGTCGCTCCCGGGTGATTGGCCAATCAGTAACGAAGACTCTTTTTATTTCCAACGGCCGTCAGGAGTGGCAGGACTACCGTCTGACCTGGATTCCCGAGGAGTTTGATGGGATGGTCAAGGTCAGGCTGCCCTCAAAACACATCTGGCTGCCGGACGTGGTGCTCTACAACAAGTGAGTCACTCCCTCGACCTTCTGACCTCGCTTCGGAACGCACACGGGCTGATACGAGCGAGGACCGCGCGGGCCTGGTATTAAAGCGACGACGTTTTATAGCTCCCTGGTGATCGGAGTCGCTGGCTCAGTTGTAAATGACTTTGAAGAAGAACATCAATTAAATGCCAGTAGTTTAACAAGTGTACACGCCACACATGACTGAATAATATGCAGCGCTAATCTCCTCAAATCGCTCAGGCTGCCTGACTATACAGTAGCTCTGACCCTCGAGAGACACTTCAAACAGGGACTCATCTGCACTCTGGAGCCGCATAAATCAGAGCTGCAGAAAATACCACGTAATAGCATTATTACGACGACGTCTATAGAAACAAATGACATGATGGGCTAATAGCCGCCCACTGTGGGAGCTGCTGTGTGGATGCGCCGCTAACAATATCTAGAAAAACTCTCGGTGTTATTTTTCTGATTGTACAGTGAGCTGTGTATCACACATACACTGGTGCTGGACTGTGTTGAAGGACATTAATTATAGTTAACGCCTTACGTCCTCTTTACATGTAAATAATGGCTTTCTGTGTAAACCTAGGTAAAGAAAATGAGAAACCTTATATCAGATAGTATCAGTATCAAGCTGTCTTGATCTGTTTAAGCATAGCTCTAATGCAAATACATCCCGACATCCAAGTGAGATATTTCATTGCCGGTGTGTCACACTGCAAGGCTGTTTATTTTATTAGAACTTGCGTTTCTCGGGGAGTTATAGATGTTCTGGACCAACGCTCTGACTGCAGTGGAAACCCAGCGCCTCTCCACAGTATGTTAATCAAGCCATCAGAGTACAGCCATCACTGATATGTCTGGCCTTCTCCTCTTTCGCTGCCTCATTCTTTAATTTACCAAAGATTAGAAGATCCCCAAAGCCGTCGAGCTTTTCACAAAGTGATCCCATTAATCCCACACACACCAGGTTGACACACTCTTTCATTCACACTCTTATCTGTTAATCAGCGTAAAGCCTCTAATCAGCCTAATGTGGAGGGAAATAAAAGTTGCCTTTGTGACGTCTCAGGATGATCTAATGACCAAGTTTATGTTTCGTCTTTCTCCCCTTCCTTGGCGTGGGCCCACAGTGCTGACGGGGTGTACGAGGTGTCGTTCTACTCCAACGCGCTGGTCTCCTACGACGGCAGCATATTCTGGCTGCCTCCAGCCATCTACAAATCGGCGTGTAAGATCGAGGTCAAGCACTTTCCCTTCGACCAGCAGAACTGCACCCTGCGCTTCCGCTCCTGGACTTACGACCGCACCGAGATCGACCTGGTCCTCCGCACCGACGTGGCCAGCATGGACGACTTCACACCCAGCGGGGAGTGGGACATCATCGCCCTGCCGGGCAGACGGAACGAGAACCCGGGCGACCCCACCTACGTCGACATCACGTACGACTTCATCATTCGCAGGAAGCCTCTTTTTTACACCATCAACCTCATCATCCCGTGCGTGCTCATCACCTCACTGGCCATCCTCGTCTTCTACTTGCCGTCCGACTGCGGCGAGAAGATGACGCTGTGCATCTCCGTGCTGCTGGCGCTCACCGTCTTCCTGCTGCTCATTTCCAAGATTGTCCCGCCCACGTCGCTGGATGTACCGCTGGTGGGGAAGTACCTGATGTTCACCATGGTCCTGGTCACCTTCTCCATCGTCACGAGCGTGTGCGTGCTCAACGTGCACCACCGCTCGCCCACCACCCACACCATGCCCCCGTGGGTTAAAATGGTCTTTCTCCAGAAGCTTCCGGCGTTGCTCTTCATGCGCCAGCCCAGGAACAGCTGCGAGCGCCAGCGTCTCCGACAGCGCCGGCGGGCTCAGGAACAGAAGGAGGGAGGGCGCTGTGGTGAGCCGGGGGGCTTGATGGTGGGGCTCGGGCTGGGCAACGCGGGGGGCGGTGGAGGTGGTACCGCGACGGGGCTGTTTGGCAAGGAGGACAGCGACCCCTGCACCTGCTACGTGAACCGGGCGTCTGTTAAACAGTTCAGTGGGGATTTGGGAAGCGCAGGAGGGGGATCCATGGATGGCCTCAACCGGGCCAGAGAGGCCCGAGAAGGAGGATCGGGAAACCAGTCACGGGGGAAGCCTCCCACAGGGGCTCCAGCCCTGAGTCATGCCCTGCTGGCCCAAGCGTGCTCCGGCTTCGAGGAGGCCGTGGAAGGAGTGCGCTTCATCGCCAACCACATGAAGAGCGAGGACGACGATCAAAGTGTGAGTATCACCAGGATCACGTGTTGGATACACCGGAGACGGTTTCTGTTTCATTTGACCTCAGAAAAACTTGTAGAATCTTATTCGGTACCAAAATATCAGACTAACAGTCAATTAGCAGCTGTTATTCACTCGCTGCTCTGAGGTTCATCTCCAGAAACACCAGCAGGGAAGTCAAAACTGCTACAGACAACAAACAGGCTTTCCCAGCCTGACAAATGTTTTTTCCCTTTACACAGAGGAGTATCTTCCTCTCTGTGCACGTGCTCATGCATGAAGGCATTGCCATATCGCGGTGCAGCTGTGATTCTTAGTCTGCACCAGCATGTAAGCAAAGGAGACGCTGCGACGCAAACACAGCCCCCTGAATATTCAGCAGTGTAATTATAGCAGTGGCGTGACGTGCACGCAGGGATGAGCACGACTGGAGAAGACGCTGAGTGTGGGTGGTGTGTGTTATCACCCGTTTCCTCACCACCTCCTGGGAGACGTGCCGTGAATGAAAGCAGACAGGGGTGTTAACAAAGCTCGGTAATTCTGTCCATCATCGATGTAGTTACCGTCCCGTTACCATGCCAACCCCTTTTAAGTTTCTCCCTGTCTCGGCACAGCGCGCCCCCTCCCCCCTCCCCCCTCCTCGCCTAAGCCATCATCAGAGGGGTTACAGTGTCAGCAGCAGCCGTTTCTCTGCTCTCCCTTGTCCTTCCCCTCCTCCTTGACTTGTGTCGGACCTCATCAGAGCTGTGTGGCGGAGCGAGTCTCAGCTCGCATTAACCCTTCACCTCCATTAGCCTCGCGCATAGGGAAAAGCTGAGGAGTAGATAAAGAAGGAACAGCGTAACGGCGCAAGTCTGCTCACCTTAATCTATGTTTTTGCCCTTCCACCCCTCCCCGATCCCCAAATCCACAGGTGAGCGAGGACTGGAAGTACGTCGCCATGGTGATTGACCGGCTCTTCCTGTGGATTTTTGTGTTTGTGTGCGTGTTCGGCACAATGGGCATGTTTCTGCAGCCGCTCTTCCAGAATTACACAGCCAAGACCATCAACAGCTCGCCAGGCTGACCACGTGCGAGTCGCCAGCACGACGATGGACAGCTTCCCCAGCCAGCACAGAAGGACCGAGGCCTGGAGTTGGGGGTGGTTGGGCGGAGGCTGGGTCTGGCCTTTATCGGGTACCGGAAGCAGAA
>BJFM01007991.1:17500-19897 GCA_016586285.1 Arothron firmamentum
GGCGCATATTGTGTTGCACAGTGAAGGATGGTGCACAAAGGAGAGTATATTGGATGCCAGGATCTTCTTGCAGGAGTTGATGAATATCAAAGCGGTAGTGTGTGTTTAATCAGCGTGGGTCACGCCTATATTTAGCCATGGAAGGCACCATGGCAACAGTGCTGCATGGGATGTGGGAAAGTACCATGCAATTTTATACGCATCCTGCAGGACTTTGATATAGGTCATCAGATTTTTGATCCAACCACTGCAGCCAAGAGCGGAACGAGTCAGAAACTGGACAACGTTGGAAACGCTCATTCTGTCATAGAGATTTTATTCTGAAAATGCATTAAGAATATTCTGTGCACTTGGTTTACAAAGCTCTGAATTCTTCAGTGTTTTCTTAATGGAAAGTTAAAAACAAAACAGAAAAGAATCTGGACAGAGTGGCAGGAATTCAGAACCGTGGAGCTAGTTGACACTACATAAAGAAAGCCCCCAGCACCCATGAGGCATCTGCATTAGTCGCTCTTTTGCGGAGCGGCCTTGCGGTCACTGAGGGAGTTGGCCAAGTAGCCAATCAGAGTCAGGTACTCCTGGAAGCTGACCTTTCCATCGTTGTTTTCATCCAGGCCTCGCTTCATCTCCTTAATGGCAGAGGCGCTGTCTGTATCCTGGAGCAGGCAGAGGCAAACGTGACCCTCAAACGAAGGATGAAAGATAACAATGTGAACTCGCCATCTTTACCTCCATGATGTTGCCGAGGTTTGAAGACACCATTTTCTGGAAGGACTTGCTGTCCAGGTCCTCCTTCCCTTTGGAACTTTTCAAAAATGTGGTCACGAGTTTCTTAATGGCGTCTTCCATGTCTGGACACACAGAGATGTGGACAAAAATGAGAGGGGGGGGTTAGCATATGTTAGCATGTACACACTCATGGCTCCCATCACACACTGGTCTTAGGAGTTTTAGTGCATTTCCGAACAAACATGAAAAGTGAGACACTGGAAGGGTAGCAGGGGGAGGATTTGGGGGGCCGGCCAAAGCTCTGAGGCAGCTACGGGTCAGAGTGAGAGACATGGAACGATTGAAGGATGAAAAGAAAGAGAAACCGGAAAGTAAACACAATGGAGGCCGTGATCTCTGACAGTGAACATCTGATCCCCTCAATCCAGCGCAAGGCCAGAGTTTCAGATTTCATCCTGCTGCCCGTCTGCTGCAGCGCTTCCCCCAGAAAAACTAACCAAACTGTTTTAATTTGATTGTTCTCAAGGATTTCCCTGGGGCAAATCACGATGAAAATCAACTCACTGATAACTGTGTTTCATGCTGTTGGGGCAAACTCAGGCCAGGGGGGCATCGCCCACGTACCTGCAGAGGAGTCCTTGACTGAGGCGTTGGTGCAGGAGGCTGCTTTAAGCCTGAAGAGCTTTGGTGAAACAAAAACTCATTCCTACCTCTTTAGGTCCAACTTTACACTGAGAGACCCAATATGTTGCTTAAAGTGGTCCACCTTTACCTGTGCCCGTGTTAGAGGTCGAACAGAGTCTGGATCCACGAGCGGAGACCAGAGTCCCATCAGTGGCCATGAAGGTCTTTATTGTCCTCAATAAACTAAAAATCACTAGCAGGGCTAGGAAACAGGTTGCCAAAGACCAAGCTAAAAGCGCTAGACTCACTAGATTGAACTTTCCAAAACCAAAACCAAAACCAGTAGATTAAACTGCGACCAAAAAACCAAAATCCACAAAGAGTAAATCCACACAAAAACAGTCAATAGGGAAACTCGCAGAGACAGACAAGGAAACCAGCCAGAAAAGCTGCCAGGGAGCCTGAGGGCCCCACCCTAAAATAATGAGGCTGATTAAATTGTGTTCAGGTGTGGCACCATTACCAAACACAAGAAGTAAAACTCACAGCAAACACAGGAAAGGGAACTAAAAACACAAAAATAAAAGCATGCACCCTGGCATGTTACAGTCCGTCTTGATGGAGAGGAAGCGTGCATGTGCTGCCCGTGCAATAACTGCTTCAACATTTTTAATCAACGTTATCATTCAAATGCATTGCGCTTTAGATGAGATAGACGACCAGTGCCGGTGTAAACTCATTAAAGCAGTTAAATTCAGCCGACAGTGGGGTCTCTTTATAATTCTGCTCCAGCTTCCGTTCCTGTTTTCTTAACAAGAGAGGTTTCCATGGCAACCGGAATGGAAAAGGCCTGAATAAACGTCATGCTTTCAGTCTGGGCTGGGAACGAACGAAGCGGCATGTGACACATCGTGATCATGGGCTCTCGCGGCGATGCTAACGGATCAGCTGGAAGGTTCGCTATGAAGGCCTCCTGACCCAGATGGCGCACCCTGGAACTCACATTGACAACACACACACACACACACACACACACACACACAC
>BJFM01007992.1:4133-22530 GCA_016586285.1 Arothron firmamentum
ATGTCCTCTTCAAACTCTTCATACTTTTTTCTCCCCCTTTCCGTAATTGGATTTTGACGTTTTATTGGTCTCTACGGATAAATGACCCAAAGGGAAAGGACCCGCAGCAACCTGCAGTTCCTGTGTTGCACCTGTAGCCATGTTGGGGGGCATAGAGGAGCATTTGAGCGAGGAGCAACAACACAGACGTTGCTTTAATTCTGTGGTTTCCTGCTCTGCCAGTTGACACACCAGTTCCTCATCACGCAGCCGTACCTCTGCTTTCATTTCTTTTTTGGCCGCTTGACCTTTGAGTTTAATAAGATCAGACAAAAGCCAACCAGGGAAATGTTAGGTTGCCGTTGGCACAGTTGCAGATTCCAGTTGCGGATGAAAGTTCTGATTGTGTAACTTAATTATTTAACTTATGTTACAACACGTTGACAGCAGGTGGGGAAGTACACAGGCCGTCCAGACATTCCAGCGTCTTTCCAGCTTCTGAATACTCTCACACATTTGTGCTTCTATCATTGTGACTCTCATTTGCTAACCCTTACCCTAACCTTTGCAACTAAATGCCCAACTCTAACAAGTCCGAGCCTCCATCCAAGTCAGTAACGCCGGTCTGGATCCTTCGTTTATCTTCATCTAAAACATGATTTGGAGGTTTGTGTATTCCAATGAGCCTAATAGTTCATTACCAACTGCGATTATGCAGTTGTGAGGAAAGTAAAAACTCCTCATCATATCAGATGAGAGATGATTTTCAATGCGACAATAGCAACACAAGTTTGAGAATTTTGTCTTTCTCTAAACTGTAGTTAAAACTATTCACCCGTCTGGGACGTCCCAACATTGCTGGGCTCTACATAAGAAGACTTCCCTAACCTACTTCCTGGTTTCTGCTTCTGCCTGGAAGCTTTGAAATCCAGTTTTATTGTCTCACTTGGGTCACGTGTGCATGACAGACATGTGTTTATGCATCATGCTGCTGCTGCTGCTGCTGCTGCTGCTGCTGCTGCTGCTGCTGCTGCTGCTGCATGGGCGCAGGTGTCCAACCCTGCAGTTTGGGCTCCTTACCTGTGAATTCAGAAACTGCTGCACAGGAAGTAACATATTCTCAGCTGCTCATAGAATCAGAGCTCTGTTAACTCTATTATCAACAACACGGAATAAATATATTGGCAAATGTTGCCTAAATCACAACGTCAGATTCACCAGAGTCGTAGCCAAAAAGAGCCACAGGAACTTTTAGCTGCTCTGCGATGGAACCACAACACTTCCGCCCTGTTGCTCCAGCAGCCATTTTTACCCAACCTTCATCTGAAAGAGCTGTCCAGATGTGCCCGGTGTGACGCTACTCGTCACTCCAGGCACATCAGGGGCCCTGGATGTCTCCTGCCTGCTTTCCTCTCTGCTTTTGTGCATGTTTGGGGCATTTCTGCTGTATCTTCAGCCGGCTGGTGTCACGACTTTGCCTGTTAAAAATGTTGCAGCGTGTTGTGGCCTGTACAACCCAACACGCTCCCTCTGAATCACAGCTGTCATAAACACACCTAAACGTGCTCGCCCAATGCCGTAGCCTCGAGGGGAAGAAAACGCACCTCGCTGAAAACTGTATCTACCAAACCTTTAGCCACTCTGACTGTATTTAGTTGTTAAACGACAATTCTAGACTTTCTTCTCTGACACCAGGCACAGTTTCCTCACAATCACTGGTCAAACACGTTCTGACAGTACTTGAAGGCAGGTAAATGTATTTAGAAATAGAGGTAAAGTAAAATAATGGCGTACCCATCTCCCACGACCACACATTTGATAGCCTGCATCCTGTTCCGCTGTGCTTCGTATCTGCTCTCGGCTCTGACAGAAAGACACTTGAAGAGGATGCATGCAACTGCAGGAAGTTATTGCACACCTCCCTCTCTGCTCCTGCTCAGTGCCCTCCCTCCACTGCCTCTTTTTTTTGTTCTTCTCTCACAAATCTACCAGTTTATCTTTTCAAGTCTGTTTCTCAAACAACAACAAGTTCAGCTGCTCATAAAAATGGAAACTAATGAAATCACTGATAAGAAAAACAGAAACAAATGTGAAATGGCCCAAAGTTTTTTGAAAGGAGGAATTAGCAGGTTGACAGAAATAAATTACCCAATGTGGAACTTCCTTGTTGGTCTACAGGAGGAGCTACAGTTACG
Source organism: Arothron firmamentum (assembly GCA_016586285.1). Classification (NCBI taxonomy): domain Eukaryota; kingdom Metazoa; phylum Chordata; class Actinopteri; order Tetraodontiformes; family Tetraodontidae; genus Arothron; species Arothron firmamentum. The sequence goes on from BJFM01007992.1 coordinate 6,308, forward strand.
CTGCATAGCTCAGCTCTGAACCTAACCAGAAGTGCTGCTGCAGTAAGTTCCGCTGTATTGTTCTTCAGACTAGTACTGGGACTCAAATGTGTGCTACCAGGTGAAAACGTGCTCAAAAACACAGCCGCAAAACAAACACATTACAGGTACAGGTGAGCAGTTTTAAAGACGAGTCGGTCTGGCGGAGTAAAGAGTACTTTTTTTTTCTATTTATTTTGCTATTTTTACAGGTAACCCCCTTTTGTCTTTCCCCAAGCAACACTAAAATTACCTTTGGTGTACGTTCATTCATTAGTGTTAACCGTTATATTATTTTAATCCTCACCAAAACAATTCTCTTTCGGATGAGTTATGATAATAAACTGTTTCCATCAGTGGCGACACACTTAGGACAGTTCTGTATTTTTTCCACTAGATGGCGCTCATGTATAATAATTATTAGTATGAGGCCTATACAGATGTTAAACCTCTCTAGTTTATTTATTTCAATTATTTCAGGTGTTACAAGATAATATTAATAACAATAATGTACATTAAACATGTAGGTTCTATAGACCTAACAACTGCACTGCAGTAAATACGTCCTAAAGTTTAGGAGGTTTTCTTTAATATTATTTTCAGTAACCTCAGCTTATGTTGATTTAAAAAGATGCTGTTTTGTTTATACACTGTGCAATTACAGCTAATATAAAGATTGAGAAAAGAAAAAAAAAACCCTTTTGGATGATTTGTTTAAAGATTACACAGTCTGACGGCAACAATTTCATGCCCCTGTGCAAAACTGAAGGTTTGGATCGGAGCCATTCCCACTCTGCTTTTCTGTCTGTTTCAAGAGTTTTATTTTGAACAGCCCTCTTTTTCTTCCTTCCTGTTTATACTGGTGTGACTACAGTGCGATGATGCTTTGGAGGGAGGTGGGGCCCAAACGCAGCATTTGATTGATTCAAGTGTGGCTGCAGTATGTGTCCTGGTGGTCTGTGGTGCTTCATTTATCACATATCGCTGATATTCTAGCGGCTGTGTCATCTGTGTGGATTTAAATGACCGACGGCCAAATGGGTAAGGTTATTTTTTAAATTTATCACTTGTAACTACATTCATTTAGTCTGGAGCTCATGCTGTTTATAAGGTGTGATTTTGAACGATGGGAGACTTCTGTCGCCGAGGTTCACTTGCTGTTGAGCAATGGTGAGATTTAATGTTGCACCTACTGTCATCTGTGAACGTGCTCAGCTGTTTCGCTTCTTCACCGTTTGACAGTTGACATTGCGGCTCAGATGAAAAAAGGGAAGAGCAGATCAGAAAAAAAACAGCTCACAAGACGAGAGAGAGAGACGATAAAATGACAACAGAAGATCTGAGGTCCTATTTCACTTTACACAGAATTCTGAACAAGCTGTGATAAGAATCGAGGGTTCAGATGATCCGATTATCATTGGTTTGGACTGGTTCAGTCGCTGCACGTGTTGCTGGTTCTATGTGGTTAGATCTGAGCGTCTGCTTAGCTCAGCCACTCAGGCTCTTCTTCACCGATGAAGAAGAGGGCAGCTGCGGCCGAGCCCAAAGATGGTGGCCCTGCTGCTCATCCCAGCCTCTTCGCATCGCTGCTTAAAGACTCCAGGGACTGATGAGGCCCACCGCCCCAGGACCGTCACAGAGCCACCTGTCCGTTGTGACGCTTCCATGTTCTGCTGTCTGCGTCACATCTTCATGTCACTGAAGCGAGGGTGGTTGGTTTCACTGCAGCGTCTTTTTGAGGCTCGAGTTTCTCCAAAACATCATAATAGTTCTGGTTTGTGGTCGCGTGTCTGTCAGTGAAACCACAAGGCTTGGATGGTGCATTTCCCAGAGAAACCTCTTTCTCCACTGTGGTTAAAAAATGCAAGTTGAATATTCGAAGAAACATCTTCAAGTGAAACATGTGGCAGATAATGTTCGCAAACGTATGTTTTACTGTTTTTTTTCCCCTGCAGTTTCCTCAGATTTCACAGCAGATGAAAAGCTGGAGATGGAGAACATCAAGATGTATAAGAAGGACCTTCTGGATGATATTCAGGTAAACACAGTCACAGCTGGTGGCCAAGAAAGCTCAGGTCAGTGAGATGATGCTGAGGAGGAAAAAACACTGAATCCTTCCTGTTCACATCCAGAAGTTAAAGCTGGAGATCGACAAGGTGATGGCAGAAATACGCAACTTTGAGTTCACAGAGGAAAAGTGAGTTTAAACACACACACGCACACGCACGCACACACACGTACATTATATTACTGTCTTGACTTTTCTGCTGCTTCTCCGGCAGCAAGATTACAGAGAAGAAAAAGCTGTTCTCAAACGGGAAGAAGAAGTTCAACATGGACCCTAAAAAGGTCAGCCCCGGGGCCCGTGGCCCCTCCTTTGATCGCTTGGTTGCAGACATGACAAACGTCCACAGCATCAGCCTGTGGTTTGACATCATCTTCACCGCCTTTGTGTACTGGAATAAGTCATCATCAAGAAGCAGCTTTTGGTTTCCTGAGTTCAGACTTTCAGGGGCTGTCTCTTTTTATGCTCCTTTGAAACTTCCTCTAAAGAAACCAGAGGCCAAACTCTGAGAGCCCACCTCATGTTTTCTCCTCTCGCTGTATTTCCGTTCACTTTTTAGTATTTTAAAAGTTACAGGTGATTTTATTTATTTATTTATTTATTCGTGTTTTAGAAAAAGATTGCAACATTTTTGTGTTTTTTTAAGCTATCTTTTTCCTGTGATGAAGGAGAAAGAGGAAGAGAAATCAAGTTTTGTTAATTAGGATGAGATCATGAGAAAAATCTTACGAAAACATCTTTTCCATCTAAACCAAAGCTGCCGTGTCAGTTGAAAAGCAACAACAGCAGAAAATGCTCCCACCTGAGGAAGGATGACTGGGTGTTGGGATGTTGACTGGAGGAATGTGTGTGCTTTGGCAGGGCATCAGCTACCTGGTGGAGAATAAGCTGCTGGATGGAACAGCTCCGTCCATCGCCGAGTTCCTCTACAAGGAGGAGGGACTCAACAAGACAGCCATCGGGGAATATCTGGGAGAGAGGTGAGGAGAAGCAGGAGACGGAGAGAAAAAGGAGAAAAGCAGAATTTTAATGCTATTGCTACTTCTAAAGGTGAATGAAGAACTCTTCTGGTCATGTTTGATTTCTGAACCACTTTCCTCCAGGGAGGAGCTCCACCTCCAGACCCTGAAGGCTTTTGTGGACCTCCACGAGTTCTCTGACCTCAACCTGGTCCAGGCCCTCAGGTCAGTCCTGCTCCTCTTCACAGCGGCTGGACTCCAGGGGGTCCGGACTTTTTACCCAGCATACTCAGAATGGAAGGGATTATTGCTGAAGAACCAGAAGCTCCAGGGTTGTTATGTCTGCTGTTTGGCTGAGGGTGGAGGTTGTACGGTGCAGTGTGTCATCAGTTCTCCTTCTGTTGCACGACTTAAAAAAAAACAAAACAGGAAGTTGCTCTCGCTGCTCCTGGCTGAGGTATGAAAGATAACCTCTGCATGCTGCCGGTCTTTCTGAACACAAGAGCAACAAGGCTGCAGCTGACAACCTCGCTCCCCCCTGAGCAGCAGCTGTTCACATCAAAATGAACCCCTCACATGGAGCTCTGTGTGTGTGTGTGTGTGTGTGTGTGTCACTGTGTGAACAGACAGTTCCTGTGGAGTTTCAGGCTGCCCGGTGAAGCCCAGAAAATTGACCGCATGATGGAGGCCTTCGCGACACGCTACTGTGACTGTAACGCTAATGTCTTCCAGTCGACCGGTGAGCTCTGGGCACTAAGTACACATTAGCCAGCTTCCTGTCTGGACCGTCTTTTTGGTGTGTAAATGTGTGTGTGGGGGTTTTTGCACGCTTAACATATCGTCTTTGTGTCTCCTCTCTTGACCTTGCTCTTCTCCGCTGACTCCTCGTGCGTGTGCACCTTGCCCCGCAACACCAGACACATGCTACATCCTGTCGTTTGCCATCATCATGCTCAACACCAGCCTCCACAACCCCAGCGTGAAGGACAAGACCACGCTGGAGCGCTTCATTTCCATGAACAGAGGCATCAACAACGGAGGGGATCTGCCCAGTGAGCTCCTGTCGGTGAGGCCCGCGACGTTTCCCAGCTTATGGCAGATTCTGCTGAGGTCTGTTTCAGGGTGATGGTTAGCAGCGCAGTTTCACTTCTAAAATGCTTTCCTGGTGGAAATAATAATAGCGCTGTTATTCCGCAATCATCTTTGATCACAACCGCATCCAAGATGCTTGCCGACATGTGTGAATGCAGCTGATTCAGGCTCAGCGTTTGGACTTCCTCTTCAGCCTCGCTCTCTGGCATGTCGCACTGTTGAGAACACTGCAGAAGTCTTTTTTTTTTTTTTATAAAACACTGCAGCTGTGGTCTTTTGCTACGCGACTCACAAGCTGATCAACGTGGACGCCGAGTCGCTGACTCTGCACACCTGCTCACTCCCTCTCTGAACTCTTGCAGAAACTCTATGAGAGCATCCACAGCGAGCCTTTTAAAATCCCCGAGGATGACGGCAATGACCTGACACACACCTTCTTCAACCCTGACAGGGAAGGCTGGCTGCTGAAACTGGGTAACTGAGTCTGCGTCCATGCACGGTTGAAACCAGACGCTGGCCTGGATTTATTCACTCATTAATGGAGTTTTTTCCTCGCACACCAAGACCACGTCTTCACTTTCTCCTCTGTGTTTCAGGGGGTCGGGTGAAAACATGGAAGAGACGATGGTTCATCCTGACTGACAACTGCTTGTACTACTTTGAGTTCACCACTGTGAGACTCTCATCCTCTTTATTTTTTAGTTGCATTAATCTAATGTGCGTGTGCACTGTCACAAATGTTTCCAGTTAATGCTACCTTTCTAAAGTGAAAACAATATCACCAAACTTCTCTTTATCAGCAAACTCTTTATAAAAACTCACCTAGGCGTTCATGAGGCATGCTGGGGTCTGTTCTGACACTAGACGCTACTTTTAGGTCGATTTCCTGTCTTTGTCCTTCAAATGTGTGCAGAGAATTCAGATAAAGGCGTCCACAGACCAGCCGGTGTGAAGGCCCGACTCAAGAGCAGAGGCTTAATGTGGAATGGAAATGTTTGAAACATAAAAAAAGAACACAGAGTAATAGATGTGAGCTGTGCCAACAGTTCACTAGTGTAATGTGGGTGGTCCAAAAGTTAAGTTAGTAACAGGTCAGAAGGTCAGAAGGTTCAGAGAAGAGTCTCCTCAAATTCATCTCCAGACTCATTTAGTCCCTTTCTATCCTGCAGGATAAAGAACCCCGAGGCATCATCCCTCTGGAGAATCTTTGTGTACGCGAGGTTCCATATCCCCGTAAACCGGTGAGAGGCCTGCCTTCAGTCATGACACAGAGTCCAGTTGATGGCGTGCACGTGTGCTAATTGCGGTGGTGTTTGAACATGGTTGTGCCAGTTCTGCCTGGAGCTGTACAACCCCAACTGTCCCAGACAGAAGATCAAAGCCTGCAAGACAGAGACGGACGGCAGAGTGGTGGAGGGGAAGCACCAGTCATACACCATCAGCGCCGCCAGCGCAGGAGAGAGAGACTCCTGGATCGATGCCATCAGGTCAGATCACACACACACACCGACTTCTCTGTCACACACACACACACACACACACACACACACACACACACGCACACACAGCCTCTCCTCTCTAAGGCTGAGCTTTGAATCCCTCAGGGCCAGCATCACCAAGGATCCGTTCTACGACCTGGTCTCCGTCCGCAAGAAGAAGGTGATAAACACAACTCCTGAGGACTGAGCCGGGCACGCGCTCCACGTTCCACGCCCTCGCCAGCGGGTGTCAAAGCAGCTGCGGAGGGACGGAGAAGAGGCGCTCCTGGTGGAGGTGCACCTGAGGGGGCAGGACTCTTCCTCTGGCTTTTACAGGCTGGAACACAGGGACAAACGTCCTGGTCTCAGCCTGGACTTGTAAAGCAGCGGAACTGAGACGCTGTCAGAGCATAAAAACCACGTTGTTTACATGCGTCTAAAAATGGTGGCTATGTACAAGTGCACTTTTTTATCTTCCACACTGAGGTGATGTGTTCATTTGTAAATATTTTTATGCGTGTTTTCAGCCATGTTGTTGAATTTTTTGTAAAAACATGTGCAATCTGTGCCTCATTCTGCCTCCTGCTTGCAGGAAATCCTTTTTTTAGATGTCATGAATCAGTTTTTTGTTTTTTTTTTAAATAAAATACATTCGGGAAGCATGTTTCCAGCTGAATCTATCTGAAACCTTCAGCTGTGTTTTACTTCCTCTAATTTACCATCTCTGTTTCTACGTGCTTGTGGCATGTACGTGCGGTTGAACCAGAGCAATGATGAATTTCAGTCTTTTCTGAAAAAAGGAACTCTGAAGAATATTGCTAACTTGATTTTAGCAATTTATTAACTGAGTCATTTTTAAAGCAATTGCATACTTTCCTTCCAGCAAATCATGACAGGCGCGTTAGAATATTCATTTTAGTTGTTACAGTGTCTCTAATGCATTATGTTCAGTTCCTGCTTTATTCTTTATGCTCTATTAAATGTATTTTTTTTTTTGTTTGTTTTCAATTTGTAGAAATGAGGAGATATTTAAGCTTTATGCATCTTTATAGTGTGGACAGACATGAAATAGGTCAAGAAATGGGTGAGATGACGGCTAATGTCTGTAAAAAGAAGCGTCTAAAAGCAACACCGAGTGGTAGATATTTATTCGACATACACTGCAAAAGAAGGTGATGAGGGCAATACTAAAAAATTACCAGGTAAACAAAAACTTTGCTTGAAAATACATTAAAATTCAAGTTTAACAGGAAGTAAGGCTGCCGTGCGAGGGAAAATGAGTTGGTTAACCATGTAGGCACGCCTCTTCCTGCTGCAGCTTTGACTTCCTGTTTCAATATTGCAACACTTCCCCTATCTCAACTCCCCCGGCTGTCATCTCATCAGGGCCCTTTTTCTGTGGCCAAAACCAGTGAAAGCAGACACACACAAGACATCTGGCGGAGGGCTCCTCCTGCAGCATCGACTGAGGTGTAAACTGTCGGAGCACTACTGCCTGCCGCCGCTAGATGGGGGTGAGGAGCTACAAAAACCTAACTTACTATAAAAATACTCCTGCAAATATTTATTTTAAACAAGATTCAAAATGTTTCGAAGCCCCACCCTGTTAATTAGGTTACTTAAGCAGTTAAAATTGGAATCTTCAAAAAGAGGCAACAAAAACATCATCCTTTGATTTTTCTAGATTTCCAAATTTGTATTTTGACCCAAAATCTGCCTATCCTAAAAAGGAATAAGTAGTTTATGAATACCTGAGGGAGTCATACATTCATTTGGTCGCTCTGGCACAGGATAAAGTACTGATGGAGTTTCAAAGTCCAGAGTGTTGTTTGTTGTTGAATAGAAAGCAAATGTGGAGTCTGTTTAAGAGATTATACAGCCTTTCTTCTTCTGCGGACTCTTGACACCTGTTAGGAAGACATTATTAATAAAAAAATTAAAAAAAACCATAAAGTTTTAATTCAAAAATATACCAAAAAGACTTACTCTCATTGTCCTGACCGGTGTTGATGGTCTGCTTAGATTCTGTCCTCTGGCCTGTCGACAGCTTCTTGTCTCTTGATTTGGGCGGGGATACTACAATAACCTCGAAACTGTCCTCGTCCTCATCCGTCTTCGCTGGTGTGGGTGAAGGACATGTGCTGCCCGTCAGGCTGTTGATGGAAATCTTACTGGATGATTTCCTCCTAGAGAACTTCTTCTTCCACGTGGCCCAGCCCTTCTTCTCTGGTGTGCCTTTATGTGGCGTGTTGGTGGGCTCAGTTGAGACCTCTGAGGATAGTGCGTTAAGCCGGTCTACCTTCTCACTGTTAGCTTGTTGCAGCTCCGCTGGCTCCATGTTCCCAGGCGATTGACCCTGGACTGACCTTCTCTTTGACCCGTGCTCCTGGAGGGAACCGGTTGGACGTGGCATGTCTCCAACCACCAGGGAGTATATGGGGTTGTATAACTTGTGTGCAGGCACCTTGATGTCACGTCGTAGTGTGTCCCCGAGGCTGACCTGGAAGCGGGATGTGGTGGCTGGTAAAGGCGGCCGCTTGGGTCCCACTTTTGAGCGCCGCGTCACGGTCACTTTCGTAGCCGGCGGGCTGACGTGGAACTCTTTGTAAAGGTCTAACTTCTCAGAGATGGCGTAGAGCTCACGGAAGTCCCGGTCAAAGAAATCCACCACCTGACCCATCATCACGGTGATCATGTTCCGATCCGTACGGAAAGTGGCCCAGCAGAAACTGCAACAGGAAATTTGGTGAGTTACTGCTAGATTCTGTGAGAAATAAGCTTCTTCATTTGTTCAGATGTGTTTTCTTTGACGCTGACTCACCTATACGAGCCAAACACGACTTTGTCTCCATCCACCAGCATGTATTTATAACAGAGTGAACCCGGCAGCCTGCCGAAGGACAAATTGAAGCCGACCCCCTGAAGGGTTCTGGTTCGGATGTTCTGTGTCCACAGAGGATGAAAATCAGCGTACAGGCAGACAGCATGGCAGAGGTATTCAGACACTGAAGGAGGAACTCATTCTTTTACATTCCTGCCAACAAACTCCAATACTTTTTCCTAAATGAGGCTGCTGTCCTACCCGAAGGTGCTGGGAGCCGATCTGGAGTCTGGAGCACATGTCCAGGAAGTGCGGAACACCTTGTTCATCCAGCAAAATATAAACGGGCACCGAGCGACGGGAAGCCGCATCCATCAAATCCTGCAGGATCTGAGGGTCTGTGATCACGTCCATCACGATGGCGATCACCTGCAGGGAAACAGAGATGGTTCACGTGGTAATGAGGCACGAACAAGACCTTCTGAACTTGAGGACTGCAAACGCTGAACGACAGAATAGTGTATGCACTCAGCTCATGTGAATTTCCGGGATGAAACACATACAAACACAAATCTTTAAGAAATATAACCCTCTCAGCAGTTCCTGACAATTCAGTGTTGTTGCTGGATGTCTCCACATGGGGGCGCGCTTTTCCTAAACTGATGTTATTTGTTACCATTGCAAACTTGTATGAAATATTTCTTGTTTTTCTTATATTATGTAATCACGTGTCTTGTATTTCTCATGCCTAAAGAATCATTTTTGCAATCCTTCCAAACATGTACAGGCATGTTCAGTTCGAGCGAAGGATGACGCTGTGGGAATTTCTATTATTCAAACGTTCCACCGTCTGCTGGGGGGGAAAAAAATCCTCGTGTCTTTGGTAACAAGTGTTTCTCTGTGAGGAAGAAAAGCCTTGTTGTGCCACTGAAAATGCTGAGTGGACCAGTGACGCTGCTGGACACACGCTGGGACTTGTGAGGACAGCACTGATTCCAAAAAGGAATGCGTTTATAAGCTGCCATGTTTGCTTTTCTGCTTTTGTTTCTTTTCTGGAGAACTGGTTGCTCTACATAACTTATGTGTTTCTTTTTACATCAGCACATGCACACGGAAGCCAATTTAGACAACCTGTTTGAGCAGTGTCTCTCAAAAGAAATGGTATAATGGGTCAATAGCAGACCTTGAAAGAGGAAATGAAGTGGTAAATGAGGTGATCAGCTGACATGCCCAAGTATGACAAGATAATCAGGCTGTACAACCAGGCAGGCGGGCAAACGCGCGCGTCCTGAGGTGTGCATGGTCGTTTAAGATAGCAGAAAAGTTATCTGCAGTGAGATTCTGACCAGAAAGTGAAACAAGGAAAGGCCCGAGAACAACAACCATAAATTAATTTAAAAAAAGTGCAAATATGGAGCGCGTTAGTGTGCCGTCAGCTTGCTTGGCCTAGTTTCAAAGGCAGAGGCGGAGAGGTCAGCCGGAATCGATGACTCAGCCGAGCTCCTGGATTTCCAAGAGCAAACACGACCACGGCGGGCTCATGGATGACCCTCAGACGCTCCGCTGCTCCAGGCAGGAGGGGTTGAAAACAGCTTTTCTGACTAAAGCCTGCAGATTCGCCGTCTCTGCAAGGCCAGAGCCCCCTGGCAGCACAGACTCAGATCAATAAGGGGAATTGTGCAGGTGATAAAACACCTTCCTGGGTGAGCCCATTCTTTGACGGATCACCGGCTGCTGTAGTTTTTCCAGTGTTGCTTCAACTCCCTCAGAAAGGAGCCTTTTCCATTTATGAGCCAGTTATTCCTGTTTAAGTTATCAGTTACAGTAAACGCCTGACTGACACGCGTTATGTTGCTCATGAAACCTCTGCAGCCCGCTCCTCCTCACCTTGGTGGCCTCCTGGATGAGCCGCCGGACCACCTCCCTGATGTGGGGTCCATTGTCTTTGGGCGGGTGCGTGTGCACGGACACCCGGGTCACCCCTCTGAAGAAGCCCGTACTGGGCCAGCCGATGTCCAGCGGCGGCACCTCAGTGTCCGACATCTGGGGCCAGTAGGTGGAATGGACCCCCGAATCCGCGTTGGCGCCCCCCTGCTGGGACTTTGAAGGTGATGCGGAACTTTGGGGGTCTCGTCCGTCCTCCCCTGAATCGTACTTCTTGAAAGTGTTTAAGACATGTTTGACCTCTCTGGCCGATAAAAAGTCCTTCATTTTGTCACTCTGGAGGCGCATTTTGAAGGCGCCGTCCCCGTTCCGGAGCAGCTCCTCCACGGCGGAGCGCTGCTCCTCGCTGTAGAGGAACTCCGGTTTGGTGTCCGGGATCTTGGTTCCGATGCGGCCGTCCTCCATGCACATGAGCTGGGACTGGGCCATGACAACGGCGGCGGTGACACCTCCGGCGGCGGTGAAAGCCTCCCTCCGGTTCCTGACGGTGGAAAAGAGCCGCTAAATCTGAATTTGGGAAAGTTTTCTTACCTGGCCTGGCGCGGCGGGGGCGGGGCTAAGGTCGCGTGTCGACACGTCATCGTCATTAAAACGAAAGAAAGAAGAAAATTAAAAAAAAAGAAAAACAAACCATGAAAGGAATGATTATCAGAGAGAGTTAGAGAATTAACTGTTATTAATCCTGATTATTATTAAAGAAAATCCATAGATACAGCTTTTTAAAATCTTTTTAAATTCAAAATTCAGATCACGCACTTCCTGTTTCGTGCACGTTTACGTTCTACAACCTACATTCCTGCCCCTCTTTTTAATTAGATGGCGGCAGGTGCAGACTGAGCTCCATTACCTACCCTGCAGCTTCTGCGGGTATAAAAGTGTCCTGTCAGCGGAGGAAACACTGACACTTAAATCGCGACCTGCTGAGATTGATGGAGGGGACAGAAACACTGTCTGCTGCTCTGATCTGACAGGCAGAGCCGGGAAACTCCACAATGACTCAAGCGTTTTCCATCCAGGTCAGAAGCTTGTCGTAAACTTGCAATAATAAATTACTAACGACTTCTGGGAATATTGTTATCTGAAAGCTAAGTGCTTGTTGTGATTGGTTTAATAACGACTGATTTAATAACGCATCTGGGGGCGGAGGAAGTCCAGATACCTGCTCAGGTGTTTCAGATTGAAACACTCTGGCTGCCTTAATGCTGTAAATTCCTGTTAATCAATAACTGTGAGAGGAAATATGAAACTTGCTGTTTATTACACGGGAGAGCTAATGCTTGTTAAAGATTTGATTTTCACCACACGGGGGCGGTATTTCACCAGGGCAGGATGCTGAAGACCCAGAAGAAGAAAATTATTCTTTTTTTGTTTGTTTGTTTGTTTGTGTTTGTTTTTACCTAATGCAAAATCTGCAATTGAATATTTCTGAAACCTAGCATGTGGCCTAAATTTAAAGCCCCTCCTAACTGATTTTCCTCTTTCTGTCTCACTGCTCACACATTTTGGCCACACTCTCTCCATTCTTTATGTTTCTGTGAGTTTATTATTAAATATCTGATGTGAAATTCTTCAGCAGCAGCGAACAAAAGGATAGAAATGGACAGAGAGAAGGTTTTGAAGGTGAGAGGATGGAAGCATCAGCAGCCTGGGTCTGTGGTCCACGCTCAGATCCGTGTGTGAGGGGATTTGCTCCTGCAGTGGCCTCGGAAAGCAAATGTGCCCTCCCCCCCGAGAGGTGTGATGGATGGACTTCATACCCTGGTACGTGGTTTTGTGAGCACTGACAGTGTTACCTGAATCATCTGCTTTGTGAAAGCTTCTACAAGGTGACCTGCAGCTGGAGCCATGTGTAAATTAAAATGCAAATTATGGATTGGCACTAAAAACTGGGCAAGTACAGAAGCTGCTGTTCAAGAGAGGGGTTGTGTGTGTGTGTGTGTGTGTGTGTGTGTGTGTGTGTGTGTGTGTGTGTGTGTGTGTGTGTGTGTGTGTGTGTGTGTGNNNCGTTAGGGTTAGCAGTGTAGCCTTAGCATTAGCATTTGGAAATAACGGCGACCACAATTTTCAGGGGAGAAATTTTCAGGTAACAACAGCCACACGCTTTACTGTGATTTTATATCTTCACCAGCCGCCTGGCTCCATCAGTTCGCTCTTTTCAGGTTTGCTTTGACCTTTTTTTCCCTCTTCCCCTTTGTCCTAAATGCTGACGCATCACATTGAGGAAGGAAAAACATGACTCAGAGGACAGACAAAACAGCTCACTGAAAATTCCAAGAAAGTCTTTAAAAAAAAGCCGTTCTGTCAGGATTTGAAAGAGGCGGAGCAGCAGTTGAATGTTGATACTGCAGCGTAGCTCAGGATGCACTGCAGGGTGGCGTCTGGGTGGTGGGTTAGCTTTGAGACTTTTATTTTGGTTGGGGGGTGGTGTACACACACACACACACAGGCCCAGTTTCCCTTCCCATTGACCTCTTTCATTCTGTTAATTACAGAATGAAAAAAACGTTTTGGAACTACTGTTATTGGCCAGTAGGTGTCAGTAAAGCGCCACTGTGGTTACAAAGGCTCCTTTGTTTAACACTGACGATTCTAAAATAAATGCCCCTCAATCTGGATAATTAATAATAAATTACATCTTTCTGTGCCTGTAATTTGTGATAAAGCACTGCGTTCATTAATTCAACCCTCCCTTATTCATCAGGTTCCCCCCTCTCTGGATCCAACCAGCCTTGTTGGTCCGTCGTGTCCAGGTCATCACGTTGCCCTTGTTTGCCAGAAGCGACAGATGGTGCTTCCACATGAGCTATCATGCTGACGGGGCCTCTGTCTCCCACCATGCAGGCCGACTGTGCTCCAGAGTTAAAATGACGACAGGAGAGCATCCAGACACCCGCTGAACACTAATATCAATCACAGTCATCATCATCATCATCTCCTCGAACACGATGCTCACTTCTAATTATGACGCTCTTAATATTCCCACTGACATTTTGAGCACCTGTGACATCACAGAGGAGCAAAGCTGCCTTGGTTGTAATGCAGAGTCTCATTATGACCATGAAGCTCCGTTTATGACCCCCCGCGCCACGTGAAGCCTCTTGTAAACATCACCATCACCCTCTCATCCACGCCCCCCCCATCCTTAACCAGCTGGATTGTCGGAGATGAGAAGAAATTACAGTGCAGATGAGTGCAGACCCTTAAATGTCAGGAGAGGAGGATGTCTGTGAGAGACGGGAGGCAGTGAAGGGGAGGTTCGTGTGTGTGTTTGCAGTGAGAAGCGGCTGGCGTTTGGTCCCAGGTCCCTTTGCTTCAGGCCCTCTGCCGGCTAAAATCACAGCACCGAGAGTCCGGAGAGAGAAGCTCAGAGAGAGGGAGAAGAAAAGGTGGAAGAAGTTAAAAGGATCTGTGGAAAGAGGAGAATCTGCAACAGGTTTGTATGAACAGCCCCTGAGCCCTAAAATAACAAGCACGGTCGACCATTTCACCATTAAGGAGAAGAACTCTGGATGGGCAAATGTCATGGCTGTGGGTTCTGAAGGCCGCTGGGGGGGACCGGGTGGAGGGCTCACCCTGAGGCTGGCAGCTTCACTGGGTGATGAGGGAGCTGTTGAGGCCATTCGCCCAGGCAGGGGGCCACTAATCTGGCTCAGACAGGTGGGGACCATTCTCTGGAAGCCGACCAGCTTAACCGGATAAAGATGAACATATGTTTTGATCTTAAGGATGCTGCGACTCAACATCTGGAGAAGGATCACAAATGTGCTGTCAAGCATGTTCCACAACACTGACACATGTAGCATGTCATCTACACACACCTGCACTATCTCTCCCTTTTTTCCTCTCTCTTCCTTGTGCTTCTTCCTCTCTGGACCCTCCTGCCACGCCCTGATTAGCGTCACCTGATCTTCTTGAACCTTTTCTGCCCAATTTGCAGCGCGGGCGTGTTGAAGCGTGTTTCCTGTTGTGAGGATTCATCGGCCTCCTCCTGAACATTTGCACACAGGCCGAGGGTGAGTAAATATTCATGAACACAGCTGTCAGAGTGCACGTACGGGAGTACATAACAAGAAATGCTTCTCAGCTCAGACCTCTCAGTTCCTTTAAGCTGTTGTTAACCCTGCTGGTTGCAATGTTACACTGCTAGTTTTCTGTAAAACAGTTTACTCATTAATGAACAACGTGGAACACAAAGGCTGTGATGCCGACCATGCAGCCAACGGCCAGGGACTAAAGCACAAGAAACACAACCCTCTCCAGAGCTCTGCCATCTTCCTCTGCATGCACAGCACTTAAAACCGGAAAAATGTTTGTCTATTTTGGGGAAATTTATATTCATTCTCCTTCTATTGCTGTATAGAAATACAACTTTTGATGTACCTTCACTGCTGCAGGGGCTTTTATGACACGTTTCAATTAGAGGAAGAATGTGGTTGAGAGAAATGCAGAGCAGAGGAGCTGATAGATGTAAAACTCGCCGCATGAAATGGAAATTTTAGCCACTTTTGGTAATTTTCACTCATGTCTCTCTTAAATAGTCCACTTTTAAGAAAATTGCTCTGTGATTATCCGAGATCAGCCGAAACGTAACAGAGAGCTTCTGCTTCTGTCACAGCTTTAATAAACCCTTCAGATGCCCTCCAGCCCCTCCGCCCCGTCATTTGTTGCAGGATGAATTTCTGCTGTCTTACGTTTTCTGTGCAGTGTTGGTTTTCTCTGTCAGCCTTGAGCCACATCGCTAAAAGTTGCATATTAAGGCTCATCATTTCTTTGTATTTCACATTAAATGCTGGAAAGGTCACGGCATGCGATATGGCGTCACGTGCGTTCGTTAAGCTGCATTAACTATGCAGGAATTGTATGCATGTTCTTAAAATTCAGCTCATGCAGCCTTTAAGCAGGGAGAGAGCAAAGGGAGGCGAAATTCTGGCGATTAGTTCTGGAAATTAATCACTACAACACAACTTGCATCTACATTTTAATGTAATTATATAAAATTAATAATCTTATCCTGTATTTAATATTGTGCATTCCAGAGAAATACAGATACCTTTAGAAAACACACTTACTTCGATATCTTGTGGCAGAGATGACACCAGAAAATCCAAACGCTCAGTAAACAGGAACCACCATGAAACATGTCTGCTGGTAGCACATTAGAAACTCTGGAAAACATCTTTTGCTTAGCAACCATGCTGCTGTTTCCTTAGTGATCACTGCAAAACCTAAATCTCAACATGACACCGCACAGATGTTGATGCATATGAAACAGACTCGTTGTCTTATTGTACACACACTTGGAGTTGGCACAGTTGGTTGGAGGAAAACAGGCAGTCAAACTAGAGATCCAGAGATTTGACAAGCTGATGGTCCTGAGCACGTGCACACACTCAGAGACTAACGTAGAACAGCTTTATTTGATTCATTATCCATAAGACCTGCCTTTATGCATGTACAGTACACGTTAAGCTATCTATTTTTATATTTCTATTTCCAATTTCTATTGAAATCAATGCTCACACTGGCCACACACACACACACACACACACACTCACGCACACACACACACACTCGGAGTTCACAAAGTAGCTTCATCTCTGCCAGAGAGGACAGTTTCTCAGGTGGACGGCTCCTTAGGTGGACAGGTCATCAGGTGGACAGCTCTTTAGGTGGACAGCTCCTTAGGTGGACGTCTCCTTAGGTGGACAGCTCATCAGGTGGACGGCTCCTTAGGTGGACAGCTCTTCAGGTGGACAGCTGTTCAGGTGGACAGCTGTTCAGGTGGACAGCTCTTCAGGTGGACGGCTCCTTAGGTGGACAGCTCTTCAGGTGGACGGCTCCTTAGG
>BJFM01007998.1:0-14352 GCA_016586285.1 Arothron firmamentum
CTGCAGGATGCAGCGGTGAGGTGACTGTGACTCAGCCTGCAGTGATCACATCTACTCCAGGATCCACTGTCACTCTCACCTGTAAAACTAACTCTGCTGTTTACAGCAGCTGTTCTGATGGTCAATCATCTGGTGAATGCATGAACTGGTATCAACAGAAACCTGGACAGCCTCCAAAGCCGCTAGTTAAACTTGTCAGAATAAACTATTCAGGAACACCAGCTCGGTTTAGTGGCAGTGGCAGCAGCACCGACTTCACTTTGACCATCACTGGAGTTCAGGCTGAAGATGAAGCAGTTTATTACTGTCAGAGTCTTCATAGTGGCCCAGTGTTGACACAGTGATTTACAGCCGTACAAAAACCTCCACAGAGCTGCTGAACTGAAAGTCTCTTTCACAGACCAGTGAGCACAGAATGGGGAGCAATTCTTTAAAGTACCAATTTCAGATATAAGTACGCTGCCAGTGACACCAGCTCAGCTGCAAAAAAATGTTACAAGCCTAAATTTATGAGCAGCTCAATTCTTATTTCTACAAAGTCATTGTATTGTATGAGCCTGATGAAAATAAGCCATTACAGCAGGAACTGACTGACATAGACTGACTCCAGCAAACACACACCTGCCGGAAACACACTTTTTGATTGATTTTGTCAGAAACACAGGTTTTTGTTTTATATTACACTATTTGAATTCACGCCCCACCCAAAAACATTAACATCAACCCCTCAGCGCAAGTATTGAAGACATTTTAAATCAGAATTTACAGTTACGAGTACACCTCGTACATGACTTTAGGCAACTATTTTACTCTAGCGCCACCTTGTGCTGAGTCAGTTGCTTTCGCCAGTTGGTGATCTCGTCATTCTGTTCAGATCTGCAGCTCAGATTCACGTCAAAGTTCACAAGGACACAGAGATCAAGTGTGTGTCCTCTGGGTCTGATCTGACTGGGTGCATTGTTCCCAACAAGTATTAGGTTTAATTGGATTGGCTGCAGGTGACGTGGACGGACATTGTCGATCGGTAACATTTGGATCAGTTCCCAGCTGCTTGCAGGCAAAGTGGCGTCAGAGGACACGCAAAACAGTTCCCAGTGTGCCCCCATCATGTGAATTCTAGAGGCGACACCAACAGGAAAGCTCAGTACACACACACACACACACACACACACACACACACACACACACACACACACACACACACACACACACACACACACACACTTGCTTTCTGCAAGGTCCAGGTTGTCAAGAGGCTTCAGTTCAAGTCCAAACTTAGTTTCACGTCACGGTGAGATTAAGGAACAAGTGTAAGCACTTATCCTGCACACACACTAGATTAATGCTGTCTCACCGTTGACCTCTGCCCTCATCCTCGTAAAACTGCCGCGTCGTTCTAGTGTCTAAGCAGCAAATGCGTGGCCAAAGTTCATGGTGAATTCTATGTCCTGTATGGCAACCGTCAGCAAAAGCGTGGCCGCATCAAGGGTGTGCACCAGTCACATGGGAAAGGCTGTTGTGTTTTTTTTATGAATGGGATGACTTGGAGTAATAATGACCCATAATGAGCTATAACTGGAGAGCCTAATCAGTGCTGATGCTTTCTTTAATAAGACCTGAGTGGAGAAGCCTCTGTTAGCATCGGGTAGGGATAATCCATTAGGCTTTACCAAGAATCCTTTAGTCAATGTTTCCTCCCCCCAGACTGGATCAGCTTTGGTGTGAGACAGGAACCAGAGTTGATCTCTTTTTCATAGGCTGCACTCGGTCTCGTACCTGGTGGGATTCGCACTGATACGCCTCAAAACACCAGAATCCTCGGATATCTGTCAAGCTGCCGGAGGGGTGGGGGGTGGGGGTCTGCCGGGATCCAGACTGAGTCCAAATCAGAATGGAAAGTGTGTCCAAATTGTGGAAGAGTTTGGTGCCTACGAAACTCAGGGCGTACGTGAAGGACTACTGCAAGAGGAATGGGCTGCTGACGCTCTCGGTCATCGCCGTGGTGACGGGCTGCGTGCTCGGATTTCTCCTCAGGACATTTAACTTGTCTACGCAGGTAAGACTGAATCAACAAAACTCAAGTATTTTTTTTCAATGCCGCAAGAGCAAGTAATGCAATTTGGATTTTGAGGTTGAGCTGTGATAACTGAACATTTCTGGAGAGCAGAGCCAGTCTGTCCTGGCCATGCCCTGACATGTCAGGTAAAGCCAGTTATGTCACAGAGAAAGTGCCAACAAATAGAAGCAGCAACTCTGAAGAAGTGCAGGAATAACTAAAGCACCTTTTTTCCCTTTAATTGCATCATTTTCTGTATATTAGTGATTTATAATAATAAATCGACCTTTTGAACAGAAAGTGCATGACAATTAAAAATAAAGAAATTCTTTGTAGCAGTGTGTGTTGTCCTGCCATGATAATCACAATAATATTTAAGTGTTATTCTTTTATTTAATTGACATTATCAGTTGGTTGAACTTTAGCTGAACTCTCACACAGGCTAAGATCTACTTCGCCTTCCCCGGAGAGCTGCTGATGAGGATGTTAAAGATGTTGATTCTGCCACTCATCACATCCAGGTAAGAGTCCTCAGATTGGGTGGGATACAGTAACAACAACAACAACAACAACAACAACAACAACAACAACAACAACAACAACAACAACAACAACAACAACAACAACAACAGGCAACACTGTAAAAACCAGACCAACTAAAACCAGGCTGTGAAGGCCCCCAGGCTGAATGCTAACCTTTCTGCTGCCTTGCCTGTATCATTCTTGCTGATGGTGTAGTCCCAGCATCATCATTCATGGCTTTTTAAAAATCATTACCTATTCTCCTTAAATGCTTTCGTGTTTTCGTTTTGCTCTGTCACAAGCAGGCAGTGGGAACGTGCTACGAGCTAGGCCAGTAAGCAAAGTAGACAAGCGCTTGCATGAACCTACATGTGAGAATGTAGGGAAGGAAGCTGCAAAGTGCACATTTCAACACCTGTGGCGAATGAGTTTGTTGGCCTTGAAATAGAAAAAAGAGGTTAAGAAGAGCAACAAAAGGCCATAAAGGAGCTAATCTAGCCCCTGAAACATGACAAAATGTTGTCAAATCTCTCCAATAAAAACCCCTTTTAAACCTCCACTTTCACTTTTTCCACTCAGTCTTATGTCCGGCCTCTCAGCCATGGACACAAAGGCAAGCGGTCGTCTAGGAGTCCTGACCATCACCTACTACCTGTGGACGACCTTCATCGCTGTCATCGTCGGCATCATTCTGGTGCTCATCATCCACCCAGGGACCGGTGCAGAGAAAGATAATCACCATGTGAGTTCAGGTCCTGTGATGACCTCCGCTGATGCTCTGCTGGACCTCATCAGGTCAGACCCGTACACGCATTGTTTCAGTTGTCCTTGATTTTTGCAGCACATTTCACTACTTTTTAAACATGTTTCCATATTCCATATAGTAAGGTTTTATTTTAAAAAATTACCCAGATCTGGATAGGAAATCCCTGTTTGGCAACATACAACTTACTAGATTTCTCGCTTGACTATCTAATTAGTGGTCTTTTCCAGGATTGGGATTTGTCTTTAAGGAAATTAAATAAACACTTGTAAAACAGTAGAGAAAAATTAAAGACCGTTTAAATCCAGTACAGTCTCAGTTTGGACTGAGTGACCTTTCTGCGCTCGCTCAGAAGTAAAAAGGTTTCTATTCAAGAGCTGCTTTATGTTGTGAAATTTTCAGCTTCTCAGAAGCTTCCTGAACATCATCAAATTGAAATCTTCACTCTGAATCAGAAATCAATTCAACTGTTTGAAATTGCTTCTAGGAAAGCAAACGAATCAGCTCCAGTCCGTTCAAAAGTGTAGCTGTCATGTCTCCATGGCGGGCTAAGAATAGGGAGGACTTATGACCTGTTAAGCTGTGTGTGTGTGTGTGTGTGTGTGTGTGTGTGTGTGTGTGTGTGTGTGTGTGTGTGTGTGTGTGTGTGTGTGTGTGTGTGTGTTAGAGAGGCTGTGTGGTAGCACCTGCACTGTGGTGTGTGCTCAGCCTTAGAGCAGCACCCTTCACGCTGGACATCCATTAATACTCAGACCTTTCGTAGCGTGTGTGCTGCGCCGCTGTAAGCCCATGTGTCAGGTGGACTTCTCAGTCCTGTTACGTGTTTGCTGTTCAGGTTGGGCATCGCTGACGCACCAGGATAATTACCACCAAAGGAACACGATCCTGGCCGTACGCATGCACCTTGCTGTTCTGTCAGAGCCACTTTTTTTCCCCCCTGTTTGTTGCAACTTTGCTGACGTGTCCCATAAAAACTGAACACAGCACATTTGGCGACATACACACAGCTGTGTAATTTCAGGAATATCATGAAGTTTGTTTGAACTTGTCTTCCTTCTTTCATTCCATATTTTCATTTTCATCATTTGCAATGGCAAAGCAGACTTTTTTTTTTTAAACATGTCCTAACATGCAGATTATCATCAATATGCAGAAATATGGCTGAATTAAAGTTGCCTTTGAGTTAAGGGTGCCTTAAAAAGACCAGTTTTTCCACTAAGGAACCTTGCACCATTTCTGGATGGAATATGTAGATTTGTAAACATTAGACTACATAAATGGGGAAAGTTCTCCAAATAGCAAGTTCTAGTTGGCATATAGCACCAGTTTCTCCATATTCCTCTGCTACTTTCACTGATGGTATCTTAAAATCTAGAGTTTAAAGTTCAGTTTTGTTTTCATCAGGAGCATTTGAGGAAATCTGGAATGTTTCTGGCTGTTCTATAACCATACAATGAATGGTCTGATTGCAGAAAGCTGTGAAATGTGCAAATATTTAATGTATTGAGTCATTATGAACCCATGAAAATTTCCCTACATTCATAGCCTGACGTATTTGTGTGTTGCTTTTAACAGGAACATGATCCCATCAAATCTAATTGAAGCAACGTTTCAGCAGGTGAGTTTCCAGTTAAAATGGCAACAGTGGGTTTTTGGACACTGCTCATGCATTTACGGTCCAACAGTTGACTCTCTGTGGTTCCTTTTCAGTACCGCACAGACCTGGTTTCCATCGTGCAAAATCGAGCCGACGTCAAAGAGTCTCAGGCCAACTACGTCTACGTAATGCCCGACTACCACAACCCTAAACTGGGCCACCCAGTCTTCCTGGAGATCACCCCAGCTCCAGACATCAAGTACAAAATCGTCCCCAGTACCAGCAAGGGCATGAACGTCCTGGGGATCGTCATCTTCTCTGCCACCATGGGTAGGTGATCGATAAATTACTCATGAACCATTCACGTATACCTACAGAAAATGTACTACTACAGAAATAACATGTGATGGCTGCCTGGAAATTTTTTACTAATCACTAATCACTTATCAAAACTAGTGTTTTGTACATGACAAAGGAGGCAAAGGTCCAGAAAGAGATGAGGGACATTCTGTGGGCAAGGCCTAACTAGGTCCAAAATAAGTAATAAATAACTATGTATTATGAGGTGTAGAATAACAATTAAAACTTTAAAATGTTTTATTTGGAATTAAACTATATGGATCAGATTAACTCACACTTGGACGTACGGACTGTTCCCAGGTCTGCTGCTGGGGAAGATGGGAGAACGTGGAGCACCGCTGGTTAACGTCTGCCAGTGCATCAACGAGTGCGTCATGAAGATCATTAACGCTGCCATGTGGTAAGACACACCTTCAGAAATAGATTACAGCATAAGAGAAGACGCTCATTCAGATGAGGACAGACTGGGCACCGTTCACAGACAGATTAGATCTAAAAATAAAGCTCAGGGAGTCACTGATGGCGTCTGAAGTGTTCTTAATGCCACTCAGGCACCTCAGCTCATGGGGATAAATGTCAGCGCAGCAGGATCTTAATGCCGGCATTTTAATTGTCCTTAAAACACCATCTGAAGGACTATTCTCATGTTAATTTTCTAGCCTATAAGCATGTCTAAACCAATATATGACGCAACATTGAGGGTTTTCTTAAGCCATATCATGATGTTGCAGAGACAAACAGCTGCTTTTTTCATCTAACTGAATAAATGATGGAATTCCCTTCACCTGTGCAGGTACTTCCCCTTTGGTATTGTGTTCCTGGTGGCGGGAAAGATCTTAGACATGCACGATCCGGCTCACTTGGGAGAAAAGCTGGGCATGTACTTCATCACGGTCCTGTCCGGCTTGTTCGTGCACGGCCTGATCCTGCTGCCGCTCTTCTTCTACTTCTTCACTCGGAAGAACCCATTCCCCTACATCAGAGGGCTGCTGCAGGCTCTCGTCATCGCGCTGGCCACATCATCTAGGTAGGAGCGCTCCACCTTTACGAGCCGGAGACGTCGTCCCTCAGACGTTTGTCTCAACCTTTGACCCGTTCTGCTTCCTCAGCTCAGCGACGTTGCCGATCACCATGAAATGTCTCCTGGAGAACTGCGGCGTGGACCGGCAGATTGCCCGCTTTGTGCTCCCAGTCGGGGCCACCATCAACATGGACGGCACAGCCCTGTACGAGGCTGTGGCGGCCATCTTTATAGCTCAGGTCAACGAGTATGACTTGGACTTCGGCCAGCTGGTCACCATTAGGTGAGAACTAACCAGCTGTCACCTAACCCGCTTGATGAAATGTCTGGGTTAACACTTCCTGACACTTTCAACATTAGCATAACAGCAACAGCAGCCAGCATCGGGGCAGCTGGGATACCTCAAGCAGGTCTGGTTACCATGGTGATTGTCCTCACATCTGTGGGATTACCGCCTGCTGACATCTCCTTAATTGTGGCCATCGACTGGGTTCTGTGAGTCCCTCAAACATGACGTGGAAGGGTTCAAGGATTTGTGGCAATGTGTAACTGACCCCCCCTCCTCTTTGTCAGTGATCGGTTCCGGACCATGATCAACGTCCTTGGTGATGCCCTCGCTGCTGGGATTATGGCACATCTGTGCAAGAAGGACTTTGACAAAACACCCCATGGTTCTGTGGCTAATGCGCCTCCTGCTGTTAATGACAAACGGGTGAGGAGCATCTTGAAGCATCATTATTGAATTAATCTTACTACCTTTGAAACTGTTGTACAAATTTAATCTGATCAAAATGCTCGAATGACCTGCAATTAATCAGATGACGTAGTGAGGGATGCTAACACTGCTGCTCTGGTGGGTGCTTCCCCCCTCCAGAGAGACACGGTCATTTCCTTCGGCAACCAGAGTGTGGCGCTGTCGGACGCTCCTCTCATCGCGCACCGCTGCGATTACGTCTTCGAGGTGGATGGAGAGAACGTGATGGAGAGGCCCGTGGCCTCCTACAACCTCTGCCAAGTCTGAGACACAAGACTGCAATTTGCCTTTTTCTCGTGGACGGAGATGCCTGCCGGGACGGAGGGCCAGTTTGGACTTTTGACCCAAACGAGAAGAGCGGTCGAGCGAGTCGCGGCGTTTGGGTTTATTGGCGAACGTTGGTCGGCGCAGGGTCGAAAACAAACGACCCGACGTACTGTCTGTCATGATGAAACTAAAACAGTGACCTGCAAACCCTGCAGCGTAAAAGTAGTAGGCTTGCAATGGGCTGGCGTTGCTATAGAAACAGAGTTATAGTAGCTGCTGCGATGGCGTCAGATTGGGAGTTTGAGTTGCCTTATGATCAGCATTTACAGCCTAATTTTAAGATCGTGAAATACTTGAGAGCAGCTGAAGCTGTGTAGAGAATGGAATTAGGGACAAGCAATTAAAGAATTAAGCTACTGACACTATTGTAACTAGAAAATGTGCTTTTATACCCGTGCTTTTGAATTTTGTGCGTATATTTTCTAATAAAAAACAGATGACAAGTTATCTTGATGAGTTGTCACATTTAGTTGAAAAAAAAATCACTTAAAAATTCCACAGCTTTTGAGATAAACATTTAATTCTGAAAAAAATCACAATGTTTTTACTGAATGGACCCAATGTTAGAAGACATGGGCTTAGTGCCCCTTCAAAACCAACAAAATCTAAAAAAAAACAAAAAAAAAAAACCTCAAAATGTAACATACAGCTACATACAAGCTTAAATAAATATGCACGTCCACGAATAACACACTCATTTTACTAATAAATTAAGGCGGATGCAGCTGATCTGGACTTCCCCCCTAAAAAATCCCCTCAAGTCGTCCACTTAGTGCTGCAGTACCGCACAAATGTCAGTCAAATCATAAAAACATGGAGTCCAGGACTGCAATAAACTTTATCTGCTTTGAGCAAGTTTTGAAATATTGCACAATGTTGAGACGTGAGCCAAAAAAAACCCAACAAAAAAACATGGAAATACTCAAGAAGAGAATCAAATCTGGATCTGATGTAGTTCTCTAGTTGACGTAGTAGTGTCTGCCTTCTGATGAGATTTAATCTCAATGATTTGACCTTAAATCTGAATAATCCCAACTCTCAACACCACCTTCAAACACCTCCACTCAATCCTTCATTAGTGTTTTACAAACACGACATCGCTTCTGAATTGTTCCTGTTCAGTGATCGAATGGTACCCAGCCCGCAGACGAGAGAAGCATTTCTGTCCACGCTCGCTGATCCGTTCATGCATGCTGATCTGAACTAACACTGATGGAAGCCAGATATCTGCTGAACTGCAGGGTGACTTCAGTAATAAAGATTTTTTAAAAAAGGAAGAAAAAAAAACCCAAACCAAACAAAACTCTCAGCAAAAAGAAATAAAATTTAATGGTGTTTTTATGTTCCAAGTGAAACAAATCAAAAAAAAAAAAAAAAAAAAAAAAAAAAAAAAAAAAAAAAAAAAAAAAAGCAAAACTAAATGAAATTAACAAAGGCCATCAAGGTTCTCTTTCAGAGAAATAATGCTCCTGAAACTTATGTTTGGAGTTTACAGTGAGACAAAATGTCTGGGGGAAAAAAAAATCAAAGAAAGAAAACTGAAAGCAAACAGCAAAAAACACTGGGATTAGGGGATCAAATCTCTGCCTGCCTTTGGTCCGTCTTTCTCACCGACTTTCATTCCTCACTGGACAACTTTAAACAGAACAACAAAATCTACCAGAGCAAAAAAAAAAAAAAAAAAGCTGTTACGTCTGGATATTGAGTCAATTTCATGTCCCGAATACTTGAAATTTGTGATAATCTGAAGACTGGCTAAAAGTGCTTCAATTTCAATTTCCCGCTTACAACATGACAGTGGCGTTTTCGCAGGTCTGTTTGTCGGCTGGATCGTCATTTTAAGGCATTTCTTTTCGGATTTCTGATGATCTGCAGCTCTTCCCCTAAAAACGACGCTGAAGAGAACGTGCTGGGCTCTCTGTGCTCTCACTTTTGGAACCGTTTGCTTGGAGCCTGCAGCTGAACATGCAGCACACACATTAGCATTTTAGACGCTTGTTTTAAATTTATTTAGGGACTGCTATAGATATTTGTAAACCCCCCCCTCCCTAAAATATCAAACTACTGAATGTCAGAGTCCAAAGCATGAGTACAAAGACAATTAAGAAGTTGTTTGGACAAATACAAAAGGTGCAGAAGAGTGAACGTCTCACTTAACTCTGGATACACTAAAACTCAAACAGATGCACCGGGCTGCAACTTGTCGCTATGAAAGCCTGGTGCAGGTCGTTTCCACCTCTCCTCTACACCCCATTGTCCAGTGTTTTTTTTTCCTTTTCTATTTGTGGCCTTTGCTGGTCTTAAAGGACACTTGCAGGATTTTGTCTCCGAGCCGGTAGCCGTTGAGGCTGGCGATGGCCATGGCCGCGTCCTCGTAGTTGGACATGGTGACGAAGCCGAAGCCCTTGCATTTGTTGGTGTTGAAGTCGCGGATCACTTTGACATTTGTGACGGCGCCAAAGGGGCCGAACATCTGCCAGAGGATGGTTTCGTCCGCCTCCTGGCCAAGGTTGTAGATGAAGATGCACCAGCCGTTGTTGGAGCTGGTGGGGACGCTGACGCCACCCACCCCTCCCATGTGATCAACGCCCATCGGGGAGAACCTGAAATGATAATGTTGACCATTCTTTATCAGCAAAACTAAAGCCTTAAATGATGTCTAGTCCTGTTGTTTACTGGCCCTGGTCTTATTGACTAATATTATCTACAGTTTTACATCTCACAGCAACATGGTGGCACCCACCTAAACCTCTGTGCCTGGTGATGTAACGGCCCCCCGAAGCGCCGTGACTGGTTGTGGAAGAGCTGAGAAATGACCTGTGTGTTCTTTGTCTGATTTGGGTTGGCTGCAAACTTGACTGTGATTGGCTCGATGGCCTCTGAAGGTTTTTGGCCATTCAGGTTGTTGATGGCGTCCTCTGCCTCTGCCCGCTTGTCAAACCGGATGAAAGCCACGCCCCTGGACACACCTGTGTGAAATGAGATACGCGGCTGTTTAGGGGATCGCTTCAACACACGGCTTCAGAAAAGCAATGACATTTCCTACCTGTTGCTTGGTCAACAAGTACACGCGAATTAATGATGCGCCCAAATTGAGAAAACATGTCCTCCACATCCTTCTGGCTCATGGATTTAGGCAGGCCGCTGATGTACAAGTTAGCATCCTTTATTGTGTCAGAGCTGGGCCGAGCGTACGAAACCTGACAACAGGAAACACTTCCCCATTTATAATTCTGCTGACTGTGTAAACACACCAACAACACACACGTAAATTCATTCAGCTGTTGATATCTTTACTTTTGTTACAAAGGCAAACTTGCAATTGACAACTTCTTCACCTAAAAGGTTTTATCTATTATTTCAGACTACAGTTTCAAATTGGATTTGACTTCATACTTCATGTTTTGCATATAAATAAATATAAATAAATATAAATATCTGATTGGAGCAAAAATTAGTTACAAAAGTACGAATAATGCAGAAAAAGGTGAAATGCAACAGATTAAGAAGATATTCAAACAATTGCAAACACTGAATTTACCACAAAATTACCTTAAATTTAAGTTAACTCAACACACAACAGTAAAAGTAGTGTCACTTATTGCACTGACAGCTACTAGCTAGCTAGCAAACAGCAGAGGAGCCACAGAGGTAATAAAACAGGAAATCTGTAGTTTGACAATTGTAGAACACCTTATTGCACATTACCTTGATATTTTTGGACTGTAGCCTTAGTCCATTCAGTGTATTGATAGCTCTTTCTGCATCACTAGGGTTAACATAGTTAACAAATCCGTACCCTAAACTGTGGCCTAGAAAAAAAAAAGGAAAACAATAAAACAAAACAAAAAAAGGTTGTATAGTTTAAAAAAATTGGCAAACAAATAAATATATTAAAACAAAAAGAAAGAAAAGAAAAAAGCAATTCTTAACAATGCATGCTAATCTATAGAAAGAAACAAACAGTCTCCAGTTAAAAAGAGCTGCATGGGCTGGAACAAAAATCTATCTCCTACCTGGGATCTTGGCTAAATGAAATCATGTTCAAAAAAAACTTAAGGTGGGTGAGGGGTGGTTTATATCCTCCCAGTAAGATACTCCAGGAGGAACCACCATTACTATATCCAGAGGGTTCACTTGCTGCTAAATCCACACAAACACCTTATTTGGGAATATCAAACAGAACCTTGCTGAGGGGCATCAAACTGGTGCACCGCAGTTCTCATCCAATCACAGCCTGACGTACCTGCGACTTTGTCTCGGATCAGCTTGGCGGACTCCACCTCCCCGATGCTGCTGAAGAGGCTCCGCAGCTCCTCCTGCGACATGTTCTGAGGCAGGTAGTTCACGATCAGGTTGGTCTTTGCATCTTTACCCTCTCCCCCAACCATGTGGTCTTCATAACCGTTCGACATGTCATACACGTCCTGCAGAAGAGACACAATCGGTCAACAAACTGTTGATCATCAGGTGGCTGTTAAAGACTATGATTCTGATTAGAAAACCACGGAGAGAGAGGTCTGAGTTGTCTTCCTTTAATAGAGATTGTTCAACTTAGAAATAACTGGTCAATCTATAGTCAGTAATGATACAAGGTTACATAACATGAAGAGAATCAAAATAATAAAGAATCAAAATAATGAGTAAAAGAAGAAAAAGAGCAACAATATTTATGTTTCATCCTCACTAGGGGCCGTTGTGGTGACATGCGTTGTTTGGGAAAACTATGGAAGCAGAAAATATGCACCACACACGCAACTGTTATGTAATTCAAGCTCAACTATTCCAGAGGGAATGTGGCGACTCTTTAAAACAACCTACAACACAAATAACTCTGCAATCCTGTAAAGACCAAATAAAAAACCTAGAAAAACAACTAATGATCAATGAGCACAAAATCAAAAAAAATATAAAGTTCAAAAACTTTCTAAACTAAAAAAAGGAGGCAGTCCAGCTATCAACCACACAGGGGTCCATTCATGCAAAAGCACAGCTGTGAATGTGTGTTCTGCTGCGTTATATATTAGCTAAGATCCACTTTACACTTCGAACACCAAGTTGATGAAGTCACACTTCACTACATTATTTGACACGGGAGCCAAAATGTCATACTCACATTCTTATTGTCATTGTGCCATTGTTGAATTGCCATGGCGACACCTTGCAGTTCCTGAGGCTGGGCAGGATTAGGACAGAAACCCAACAACCCAGTTAAAGGCCCACAGGGCATTGAAATTCAGCAGTAGTTTGACTCTACATATGTGGACATGTTCCTTATTGAGCCTTGAGAAATTTAATTTTGATCTGGCCTACCCAGTTAACATGTATGGTAAAGGTGGTTCACTTCTGGAGTTGTGTTAAAACCCCAGCACACATGTTGCAGAAGCTATTCAACGCCCGTATGCACTTCTTCCCCATAACTTTACATATGATCTGTGTGACTCATTATAAAAAAAAAAAAAAAATAAAAATAAAAAAAAAGCTATTGGGCGCCTTTAGTAATTGAGGTCAGTCTTTTGGAAAGGTGTTTAGAAATATACTGGTAAAATTATTGGATCAGGCAATGCCAATGTCTATGTCTATTGGAATGAAAAACTGGAAAACAGAGCGGCTATGTAAGATGCTCCACAACGCAATCAGTTTCCGAGACTGCCATTTCACATTGACGTTTAATTTCATTCTTTGCTCGCACATCATTGACACGCACATTCAATGCAGTAGTCCTTGCACTTGTTGGTGTTGAAGTCGCGGATTCAATGCAGTAATTTCTAACAATCAATATATTTATGTGCAAAATAACACTTTCTCCTATAACCCGTTCAATGATACACTTTTGGTCTACCTGCTTATATGAAGTATATCGACTCAAAGCTGATCATGAAACGTAGCGGCCTGAAAGAGGCAGCATTAGCAAGCTAATTTGCTTCATGGCCCGTTTCTTCCCCGAGTATAAAAGTTACATACGTCCGACTGGCTACGGCTCAAAGTACGCACGCTCTAGTATTATAAACTCTATAAAATCTAAGTATCCTCATTATGTTATGTTAAGTACAGTTAACGCGGCTAAATCCCAGTGTCTTGCTACATTAGGCCAGGGAAGCTAACGATAACTGTGAATCAATGCCTCCAAGGGCCTCAAAAGTGGCATTGCAGTCAATGGCAACGAGAAACCAAAAAACCTAGAGGCTTCGAAATGCATTGAATTATTAAAAACCTCACCAGAATTCAAGCTGCAGTTTAAGCCTCTTCTCTTGTTATATTTTTGTTATTGTTTTTCTTCGACGTTTGCTTTGCGCCGAGGCTTCTTCTTCGTCTTTGAGTTTATAATACGGTAGCATACTATAATAGAGCATCATCGCCACCCTGTGGTCTGTGATAACAACTGCAATGGCTGACTGGCAAATGTCAAAAAGGGAAATGCAATTTATAATTTAAAAATTAACAAGAATTTAGCAGCGACCAAATAACCTGCACTTGTCCTTACCCAAGTCTGGAGCAGGTCAAAACAATGACAGGGCAAATGTGCAAGTGGAGCAGGTTTCACATGCTTCCTAACATTCAGAACAAACTATATAGTTTCCAAATTTAGAATTTTTAAGATGTGTACTCCGTCTTATTTGTTACATTATAAAATATAATACAATATTTAATATATTTCTTACATTATAAAACATAATATAATATTTAATATGTAATTCATTCATTAAAAGGTAAACAATGTATTTGTGAATTTTTTATGATTATTTTAAATGCTTTAAACTTGTTATGTACTTGGTGACTCTTGTGTTCACTGAACCATTTCCGGTGGTGGCTCTCCATTGTCTGCAGCTGCAGCACGCCGTTTCAACTTCAATCACTCTGAAGGAGGTTTTTGTACGGCTCTAAATCACTGTGTCAACGCTCCGCCGTGGTCACCAAGACAGTAATAATCTCCAGCATCTTCAGCCTGAAC
>BJFM01008003.1:0-18813 GCA_016586285.1 Arothron firmamentum
AGCCAAGAGCAGCAGATCCTTCCACCAGAGAGCTCCACTCAGACACTCACCTGTCAACAAAAACTGCATCATAGAACTCTTGGTCTCCACACCCCAGCACAGCATGATCTTAACCTTACCATACCCCACAGGACTTTGTCCTTTCTTATGTCCTCTGTTAGTCTGCCGCTGCTGTAGACATCGCTGAAATACAGCTCACCACCATCCTAAAGACAAACAGCATCAACATCAAAGTACAGTCATTAAGAACCATCACCACCTTTACCGATTTATTATGCCTGATCCATTATGGATTTTGGAAGCAGAGAACCTTGAGCACGCTGTAGGCCTCAGCCAGTACTTGCTTCTTGTCTGGAGTGAGATTCACCACACCGTTGGAGCTAAGGCAAAAAACGCACACTCAACATTGCCATCATCCAAAAATCACAAAAAAATATAACAAATGAAAGGGACAGGGTAAAATGGCTCACGTAATGACATCAAAGGAGTCCTTTTTTAAGCCAGCTTCTGTCAGGGCTTCAATGAAGCCTTTGACAAACTCCACATTAGGACTCTTATAACCAAACTCTTTCATGTGATAATCCAGGTGTGTCTGGGCTACTTCCAGCTAAAGGAGAGAACAAAACAGGTCAACCTGCGCAAACAGCACGTGCTTAAACATGCACCGTGTGATGCCGATCTACCTGCTCTTCAGTCATATCAATCCCAGTAACGTGACCCTTCTCCCCCACCAGCTGACTCAGCATATAGCAGTCCCTCCCGGTTCCACAGCCCAGGTCCAGAATGCGGCAGCCCTCCAAGCTCTCGGGCACCATAGTACCGCAGCCAGTGAACCTAAGGGGTCGCCGGACAGTCAGAGTTATCATTGCTGCTCTGGAAGTGACATAAAATTTGTCAAAAGCTCCATCACTGACCTGTTGACGACATCTGGGTGCACCTTCTTCAACACCTGGGAGATGTAGGCAGGGATGGGTTTGGCTGAAACTACACATGCGTCGGACTTTATGTCTGAGGTGCTGGTCACCGTTTTTCCATAATAATCCTGTTTGAGAGCAGAACAGCCAGGTTGTTTACCAGCTCCACTCCACAATACGCTGCTATTTATCGGTTACGTAATGATTAAAATGAACTTTAGTATGAGGGCTGATCAGAAGATAAAATCGTGGGTTTAACAAATTATTCGGTGGTTTAGCTAAATCTTGAAATTACCTTGACGTCTGCATGAACGTCGCTATCAACCAATCCTTTTTTACACGCACTAAAACAGAAGTTTAACAAAGTTCTTACTTCAAAACAGACACTCAACACGGCTAAGCTACAATGCATGCTAAGTCAAAACGCTACATGACGAAAACAAACAAGATAATGTTATGGCAGTTTACTATTATCATTAATGGGTTTGTCATACCCACATATGCGTATTTATATTTCGAATCTAAAATTGGTAATCGATAAATTACGGCAATGACGTCCAGTTAAAGATTTAAATTTAACAGGCTTCTAGTCACTAAAAATACTGATGTTAGTTGTTAGTGTTACAAGAGTTATCGATGATACGAGTCCTGATCTCACCTCTTTTCTTCAGCCATTTCTGGTTAGATTGATACCTTTATTGATCCACAACTGGAGCAGAAATGTCGAACGTCCTTGCTCGACCAAGCTTGTCTCGACAGCACCCCCTTCGCTCCCCTCCCGGAACTACAGCGGAACTCTCAAACTAGTGTTGAACTTTCACAACGCGAAATAACAGGCTTTTAAAGGTGGTTTTCACACTTGTTTCTGCTGCCTTTTCAAAGATCCAAGACTTTTTCTATGTACACAAAATGCCCATTTCTCTCTACTATTGCTCACAAATATAAATATGTACTTAGCATTTCTCCTTTGCTGATAATCCACCCACCTCATAGATGTGGCAAATCAAAATGCTGATTAGACATGATTATTGCACAATGGATTATCTCAGCAAGAGAAATGCTCACTCACACAGATGAGGCTGTTGCATTTATATTTTTTCAATGTATCTTGCAAGCAAAATCTAGAAAGTGTTAATTCTCAACAAGAAAAGCAAATATTTACATACTCATGATTAAGTGACCACACACAACAATGACTCAGCAGACATCTGATAGACTTTGAGACCTTTGTAGAAAATACTGGATATGTTCCAACAATGTGAAATAACCTGATTTATAATGTGACCATTTGACACATTATTAATCAGCATTTATTTAATTCACAAAGAAAGGGCGAGACAGGTCCACGTGGTTTTAACAGGGCATCATTTTATTGAACATTCATCTTCTAACAAATGATGACACCTAAAAAATCTTTGGTGAGAAGCCCCCATTCTCACGGATATAGACTAAAGTTAGTAAATGTTAGTCAAACGTACCTTTTCTAACAATGAGAGGATTAAGTGGCAAGAGGTTAGAACTTTGAATGGGATCAAAACAATCAAACATTTGGTTTATTTTAGGTTCTCCACTCAATTTGGTTCCATTATTTTTTAAAGAGTCCTTCTGTAAAATATATAATTTGCTACTACATATACATTAATGTATACATACAGATTGTGCTCAGGCAGTCAGTCATGGCTTGAAAAATAATCGGTCTTAACGATATAGAAAACACTAAGAGTTTACATTGTGCTTGAGTAATCTTCGGATGGACTGCTGAAGAAGGTATGAATAAATCGTTTCTATAGATTACTTTCAGTGTTTAAGTAAGGCAATAATGACACTGTTCAAAGCTACAAAATTACATGAATGGAATATTTAGAAAAATGTTATAAATGTTCAATCATCGTCAGGCCTACAAGAGTAGAATGACTGATTACAAAGTTGTATTTTTTTCTTAATGATACTATAGCTGGTGAAGATGGTCAGAAGTACATGACACAAAAGTTTGAGGTGCAACATTGTAACACTCTTAATCTCTTAAAAGTAGAATCTCTTTTGCTAGACTTTTGGTACCTGCTTTCTCACAGTTTCCCAGCTTCACTGAAGCTTATTAAAACCATATATTTGGGGGTAGGCACATGCTTTACACTTTCATGAGTCATCACAAAAAAAAACTGCTTACAAGCCAAATCTGCTGCATTTCCCAAGAACAACTCTCAAAGGTCCACTTGTTGCAGAAATTGCAACACACGTACAGATTTACTTGATAGGAGGCATGTAATTTAGGAGTACATTAACAAAATAAAGCATTTTTCATTTTTTCTTTTACAAAAAAAAAAATTTCATTTACCTCACGATAAATACATGTGCAAAATACGATCTGCTTGGATAAAGATATGTTGATGCACTTACAGTCCTCTGCAGAGGGCCACGAAAACAGACAGAAGGCAGAGTGGTTTTCTATTAATAAAAAAAGCACTTAGAAGCAGGAATATGCAAAGCAGCTCGCACAGGCTTGTTCTGTTGTCCCTGGACAGCATTAAATTGATGTTAGCACACATTATAGTCATTCCACACTGACATATACACTGCTCTGTGTGTGTGTGTGTGTGTGTGTGTGTGTTCTTGTATATGATATATGGTGAGGACCGGAATACAAATGTCGTCTGCAAAAGGGATATTTTCCGCTGGTCCTCCAAACTTTAAAGGGCTGTTTGGTGGTTCAGACTTGGATTTAGAGTAAGGTTAAGGCGAGGATACGGGTCAGTTAAGGTAAAGGGCTGGGGGATTAATTATGTCTGTGAAACAAACATGTGTAGATTTCTCCCTGCTGTGATTGGTTTTGCAGAACTGTTGTGCCTGATATATATCTTGTGCCGATATTTCAGCTTAGGTTTGGAGTCTTCTTTTGTCTTCTTAGAGTTACGTGTACAACCGTTAGTATTATATCTACATGACAAGAATCTTGTACAAAGTCTTGTACATCTCTTTATATTGAGTGCTTCACGAGAAGACAAGCTGCAAAAAGAACTGTCCTGAAATCCACAGGTTAAGGCCACAGTTCCAGTGTCGCACTTTGGATTTTCTTTTTTTTTTTTTTTGGTGAGAAATTCCATTTCATTCTCCATTTCAACTGTTTAAGAGCAGATAACACATTCATTAAAAAAGTAAATGCCTAGAAAGAATTCGGGCGGCTAAGACACCAACGCATCCACATGCTGTGTATCACTGCTTCCGTCTGCCTCAGCCTGCCGCTTCAGTGCTGCGGTGCTTCCTGCTCTTTGATGGTTTGAAGGAGGAGGCAAACTGCAGGCTGGAGCGGGACGCCCCCCGTGACCTGAGCCAGCTGTGAAGGTCCTGATGGCTCACGTGTGACTCGCCTTTCCAGTCCAGCCATCACCGGCTCCTCCTCCACCGCGAAGGAGTCTCGATGGCCACAGCTGTCGCAGAAGTTGCCCCCCTCCTCCTCCACCTCCCCCCCCCCTCCTTCATGCTGCAGGAGACGCTGCAGCTCCTTCATCTCTTTGTCCTCCTCATCTGACACGGCGGCCCCACTGAAGGTGCGGCTCCCACGGGTGCCGCACAGACACATCTCGATCCCAGAATCCCCGGTGAATCGCCGCCTCCTTCCGTTGGGGAGCCGATCTTTGTCATCAGTGCAACCCTCTGATAAATCCCTCAGCAGGGGGTCTTTGCAGGAACTATCTGCGCTTTCGCTTCCTTTTCCCTGGCTGCAAAGGCCCTCACTGTGGAGCCGCTCTGACACCAGTATCACGCCTGACTCTTGCACCGACTGTCCGGGCTTGTTGTCAGGCTTTGACCTGATGGATAAGCTGGGGGGTGGTGGTTCTTCGATGCTGGGCCTGCAGCACAGACTATTAGACACCGGGGGTGTGGGCGTGGGCGGGACCGTCTGTCCCTCCTGCGGCTCTGGAGCCAGTGGACTCGAAGCCGCTGAGGCTGGGCCCGTTTGTAAGGCACTGTAGGGAGGGGGGGGAGTTGGCGGCCGATTGACAACTTCTTCATAATGAGGAAGGAGGTAGTTTGGAAGAAATCCTGAGGGGGAAAAAAAGGGGATTAATTATCTTATAATAAAAAAAAACGCACACACTGATCTCTGATATTAGCTTGCTGTTTTTTTTAAGTGGAATCATAAGTTCTTGCAAAAGTACTCCTCTACTGTAATATCACGTGGTCCTGTGATGAGGTGGGAGCTCTTACTGAAGTAGAGCGGGACGGCAGGGTAGTTGTGCGCTTCACGGTAAGCAATGAGGTTGATCTCATGTTGCCGCTGCTGCTGCTGTAAGCGGTGTTTGGTGCGACGGTGGTGACACACGCAGCAGCAGCTCAGAATGAAGATGATCGCCCAAACCATCCAAAACCCTGCAAGACACAAACAGTCACATTAGATCCTTTCAAATAAATGCAAAAAAAGACGGGAGATCACCAGGGTGCTGGGCAGAGGCCATGGAAGCGACTGTACCAGCTGATAAACACAGCACTGAGGATTAAAAATCACATCTGCCTCTATCACGGATGTTTATTCTGCCCCTGAGCGACATTAAGTAGAAAATCAAAGACGCATAATGAACGAACCATATGCTCTATCAAGACAGGAAGTTCTCTGTTTAATCCAAGGAATTGTTTAAACCTGATATTCTGATATGCTATAAATCTGCACGAAATACAAAAATTATGTAATCTGGCAAAATCTGATTTTTTTAAACACATGATATATAATTTGATTTTTTTTTTCACTGGATTTTAATCCTTCGCAAGTTTCAGTTTCTAATCTTGTCTTGATCTGGTCTTGTAATCCAAATCATACATGTGGGTTGTCTAAACATATCTAAGTGTTTGCAGGGGGCTAAATTGAACAAAGAATGACCCAAAAAAAAAAAAAAAAAGACACAATTTTGTCCCACACAGCCGTGCCAGAGCTTAACAACAGGCCTCTGACGACTTGCCCCCACAAAACATCCCCGACAATCTCACAGGAAAAGCCTTGAAACGGAGGGAATATCTGAGCGTCGCGCACAAGTGTTGTTTGGAAGCACAGTCAAATACTTGTGGTTGCGTAATCAGACAGGATAGATAATCTGTAACCATGAGGCTGCTCTCCATAACATCAGTCTTAGCGAGGGACTCTGAACAACAGGGATTCGGCAACTGAGCTCAGAGCTAATTAGCTCCCAGAGCTACTCTGATGGGCCTGTATGCTTCAAGTTCTCTACTCTTCTTTGAAATTAAAGTCAGATTCTGGTATGCAATTTAAGCCGATGATTTAATGCTCGACAGAGCAATCTGGCCCCCCATACTCCACTGTAAAGGTCACTATGGTGGCTTTTAGAAAAAACTATCCCTAAGATGGCTCATTGTGGAGCAACATGTCAAGTATGCTGTTGATTATTATCTGCTGTTAGCTGACGAACACAGTGAGCAGTATCAGATTTCACATTTCCAATTAAAAAAGGCTCGAGAAGACGAGGTTAGATGTAAGCCCATACCCGTTAAGATCCCAGAGCCCAGAGGTCACGATGAAATGACCCGAGGAGAGAAGATGCTTTGTGAACAGAGAGGAACGTACGAAAGGGCAGTAGACTGCAAGAAAGCTGAAGGTTGAGGTAAAATCCTTACACCAGAGCTCGTAGTAGTAGCTGCAGCACTGGGACTCCCCGCAGCAGTGTCCGGACTCGCAGACGTAGCTCTGGTTGTTGACGCCCTCGCAGTGCAGTAGACTCTGCAAGACACCAGCACAGTTCCCTTTTACCCTTTCAGAAGAATGTATTTACAATGTCTCATCTTTCCAAAAAATAAAAATGGATCTAATGACAGCCTGTCCAGTCTGTGGAGGCGAAAACAGATCAGGTTTTATTTTTCACAGGGACAGGGTGAAATTTAGTTTCACTCAGAGAAAGCGTCTGGGCACATACACAAGGTTAGAAAAAATATTATAATGCACAATATCACAACCAACACCAACAACTTTGTCCATGATATATGTACACATGATGCGTCTAATCAGATGGATTCTTACTGCTTTAAACATAAACCTGTCATAAAGGTGTGGCCAGCAAAAGAGTTGGGATGAAATGAACAGAGCAGTATTTTGTGCACGTGAGAAAGGAGAGAAAATATAAGAACAGCAAAGGCAGGAGGGAAGGCGACGTGTGGGCAACCGCGCATAGACTAGGAATGGTCGCAGCCCCTGCTGCAGCAGGGGACACGTGCAACACTGCTCAATCTTCAGTCAGCGCGCGATTCATCATTAACACACACGGGCGTGTTTACTCGTTATTGTCCAGCCTTTGCAGATAGCAGCAAAGGGTGGCATGTTAAATCCCGGGTATCTGGTTACTCCAGAGGCCAGATTAGCGCTCAAAGAGAAGCGGAACAAAACTTGAAATGCAGCGCCTCGGAGGCCCCGCGTCTCCATCCTCTGCGTTAGCGTATGTCACGTTTCACTCGTACACAGAGGGTTTCGACATACCAGATAGGAGCTTCACTAAATCTAGAACTACCCGAGCACATGGAAAGATGAGCGACACGAGCGCTCTTCAAGGTTAGTGACGACAGCAGACGGTTTTTAGTCATGCCAGAGAATTGCACAGCTAACGCTTTGCGCTGGAGCTTCAAAGTACTTTTCGGAATTGTGATTTAGAAAGACTGCAGCTCTCTGACAGTCACCATGTGGTTCTGCTATTCTGCTCACCCACAACCAAAGACATTTCCTAATCACAGCCAGCACCCTTTCTCCACTCTGTCACTTCAGTTCTAATAATAATTGGAAAAAAAAATTAAAAAAAAAAAGCCTTTGAGGCTTGAACTGGGGGGGACAAGGCGCCTTTCCTCACCAGATCCTGGGTTCCACCTCGTGGGGCTTTACCTCACTGAAGGAAACAAAGTCAAACGTGCACTCTCTGGTCCACTCTCTCTGCCTTTTTATAAACACGCAAATTCAGACCAAAACAGCGGGTCAACAACAATTTGCACACAGCAGAAGTCAGCCTGTGGGCCTGTGGGTGTGTGTGTAAATTCTGGTTTCTAACTCTCTCTGTTGCCTTTTTTTCAACTTTCACTTTTAAAAGGTTAGATTTAAAGATGTCATAAATGCTTTTGTCCACTTGTCCACTTGTGGATGAGACACCTTTCATTCACGAGTTTGAATCTTAAGCAAAAGTTAAACTTGATTGCATAAAGAGACGCAAATCAAAGAGAAATCGAACAGAAAAACAAAGTCAACTGCAACTGAGTTAATATTATGCTTTGCATTACTTGTCAGACAGACAGACACATACACACACACTGAGACAGGCCAAGCAAAGAATCCGGCTAGTCTAGATTCTTTTGACCTGTAGTCAAGAACACAGCGGTACAAGTATCCATCCCTCTCATTCTGCACCAGATTAAAATGAGATCTGGTTACAGAACTCATTGCCGTCTAATGGAGAGCTGCTGAAATAAACCAAGGCCGGGTGACAGAGGCTGTTCCCGCAGATAAGTGGCTACGGTTCTCTGCTAATTCCTGACTGCAGTTGGAGCTGATCCACTTATCGCTGGCCTGTAAGACGTGCTTACTATTCCGGCCAGCAAACAAAGAAATCATAGACGGAAGCAATAGCAGAGCTTCTCCTGTGGAGTGGCGTCCAATTTTTAAACAACGGAGGAGAATCAGTTCAACACACATGCCAAAGTCTATCCAAAGCAGACGGCAGGCCGTTTAGGGCAAGGAGGTCAGCTTTTACTTTTGCAAGCGGGCACCCATGCAGAGTAAATAAATAAATAAATAAACATTGACCATGCAACCTTTAAAGATTCAAGAAGACAACATAGATCCCAGGTATTCCTATAATGGTTTGAAGCAGAAAAAGCAGATGTGTAGTTGACAAACGTACATGTGTTGTGTGAGTGCGTACTGTGCAATAGTGAAAGATAACAGATAAAGGCATGATAATTCTCCTGCCACAAGTGGAATCACATGTGGTCTACATGTGATAGAACTGCTGTGTTAACCCAGGTAAAGGGAGTAGAGAACCCGATCCAACAGGAAGAGATCCTTGTGCCTGCAGACAAATAGCTTATACAAATATCAGCTTTGGTATTTCTGTGAAAGTCTGGGGAAGATTTTTACAAATTAGTGGTGCCTGATCTTGGTAGGTGATGACAGATGACTTTTTTGACAGTTATACGACAACAAAATGGCTAACAACTAACACAACACAACGTAGATAACCTCCTTTGTGTTTCAGTCAAAATAAAAAGGAAAATAAAAGAAATAACTGCACACATGAAGATGTCACTGAGCTTTGGCTATAATTAATAGTTTTTGACTATAATCAATAGCTTTGACCATAGAGAAGTGGTGTGAATCTTTCTATTCTAATTTTACTATCAATATGATCTGTGCCTCAGTCTTTAAACGTTTAATATAATGCAAATAAACTTGTCGAATTATACCATATAATGCACAAAAATATTCTTGAAGGTGGAAGCTGACGAACATACCTTAAACACATAAAGTATGGTAAAGTGTTTATGAAATCTAGTATACATAGTAAAACTGAAAGGTGGTCTCATATCATAAGGTCATACCATTAAATGACATACCATTATACGTGCTTTTAATTGTCTTGACATTATTCATAAACAAATTGAAATATGGCTGCAGTTATACTCCCAGATCTGTTTTTGTTGTGCT
The DNA here is from genome assembly GCA_016586285.1 of Arothron firmamentum. Lineage (NCBI taxonomy): Eukaryota > Metazoa > Chordata > Actinopteri > Tetraodontiformes > Tetraodontidae > Arothron > Arothron firmamentum. Next base: position 9,598 of record BJFM01008003.1, read on the forward strand.
CTGCAGTTCGGGTTAAAATGTCAAACCTCTACCGTCAACACAGCCAAACAAGGCCTCGGCTCACTGCTCTCCGTTTACTTTAGCTCTGCTAACCGTTGCTAGCTGTGACAGCTAGCAACTGTTAGCCAGCATGCTAACGGTTCCTTGACAGTCCAGCAAAGAGCGAAAGCAAATCATTGCAGTGGCTGCTTCATAATCAAGCAAGTCCCTGGTTTGCTGACTTAACTTTGCGGGTAGCTCGCTTGCTATGTCAGAACCCCGTGTGTGAAGGGGAAGCCTTGTTTTTGCCTGCTCATCCTTACCCTTTCCGCTGCGGACTCAGTGGGGGGGATAGAGCCAGCAGCGTGCAAAAACAATCCCATTTTCAGAGCCGAGCATACGCTTCTCATTCCTCCAGAGGGCGAATTAAAAACATTCACATGAAAACAGCGTTGTTTAAAAACTGCGCATAAGTATCTCCGACTAATTCCTGCTTTGAGTGGCGCTGAGAAGCCGCTGCCTGCGCCACCTCTCCAGCGTAGAGGACATGTCAAACCGGGCGCGGAGCTGGCGCAAGTGGCGGCTGCGGGTGGCGCTGGCCGTCACAGCTGTTGCACAAAGCGTTCCACAAGCTCGGGTACTCTGCTTTCGTTTGCTGGGTGTGGCGTGGTCACCTCGACCCGATCCATGTGCGCAACGTGATGGGTGTTCAGTTGCGTGGGTCGCTGCTGGGTTCGCGGACTGATGACTGATTGGACAGCCGGGGCCAGCTGGTAAAGCCTGACCAATCAGGGATCGGTGCGTCTCCAGGCGTGGTCACGTTGGCTTCACTGCAGTAATGATCACTGATGATAACTGTGTGCCCGATTAAAAATGTATCCATCTCACTGTTCTGGAATACAAAATAAGATTAACTGGACAAACTACTTTTTTTCCAACGTAAGAAAAAAATTCATATGAAGCTACCGCATGTATTATATACAAACCAGCAAGGGTAAATTCAAGTGGAATAATAGAAATCAGCAAATAGGCCCCTGAGCACAGCCTGCTAGGAGTGGCACTGTCGAAAGAGCAAGACTGTAGTTCAAAGCTTCAAATTAATACAACCCTTTCTAACATTCAGTGCAATCCATTTATTGTATTTAAGTGAGTGTCATCTTTAAAAATTTTAAAACAAAGCCATTCAAGTTGGACAGGTTGTTACATGATCATCCACAATCATCTTTTTTTTAAAAAAAGGCTTAAGTGTAATTAAACCTGAGGTGAAACAATGAGACAATCCATCACCAGTCTCTTTCATGGGGCTGTCGGTATGGTATACCTAAAAGATTAAAAACATCCCTTTCTGTCGGCGTTGCTAGCGGAGCGCCGCCAAACACCTTCACTCCACCCTTACGCAACACATTTTTATTCAGCGAGTGCTCGGATAAACTCATGCTTTTGGTCTTTGCCAGGGCTCTCATAGAGCGGTTGAAGTGTGCCGACCCGGTAAAATACATGAGGGCACAGGCGAACTCGTTGTATGGCACCACGATGATATCCAGCCTGCGATGGCGGTGGCTGGGCCCTGGCAAACGGCACACGCCCATGTACTTCTTCTGCTCTCCGTTCTCCTCGTGGCTCACCAGGTCATCCGTCAGAAAACCTGAGACACAAACAGCAGAGAAGTCAGAAGTGGAAAAATGAAAATAAGACTCCATTCCTAATTAAAAAACAGTGGCTTACCGCTGTCGTGGAGACTGTGTAAGACTTTGGTGAAAACACCCTTGTGGGACTTGCCATCAGGATGAGATATGAGTACGTCAACATCTCCACATGTGGCCTTTTCTCGTCGGTAGGAGCCGCATGCCATGGCCACCAGGTGTGGGTCTACAGCCAGAGCAGCATCCTTCACCTGCACAGAACAGAGGCTGTCATCCATCTTTCTTTTATCTCAGTCTTCGGTTACGCAGTGTTGGACGAACAAACAAGGAATCTCTTGGCATTTTCCAGACAAAAATAGGACGAAAGCTTTGCTGAAGCTTCATATATAATTTTGACAGCCCTGAGGGACTACAGATGCTTTAGTCATCGATCTCATGTGCACTGCCTAGCTACCAGGATCAGAGGTAAAACATCATTAATGTAAAACAATCTGAAAACACCCGGTGTTGTATTCAGTGTTCTGGCATGAAGGGGTATCAATCCAGCATACCACGATGCAACTTTCAAGAGTTAGTGTTCCCTTTTGGGATGTTTATCTTTGTGAGAATACAGTCTGGTTTTGCCATCATCAGCAGGAAAGGGAAGCTCAACTATTTTTTTTTGATACTCTGGGGCCATTTACTATAAAATTTATGTCATCCGACAGATGTGAATTCACTATCAAACACAGCATTTATATGTAAACTTATCTAAACCTTTCAATGCGATAAGAGCTCTAACAAAAGAAAGGGAACACACAGTCATCCCATGCACTCCTCTGGGTTACCAAGCTCTCCAGGTAGGAAGCAGTGATTGTCAGTCAGTTTCTTCTTGTGCGAAGAGAAGAAAGGGTGGAATTGGCACAATAATCCCTGTGAAGGTTGTCTCTTAGCCCGGAGTCGAGAGAGTGGAAAAGATACCAGAAGACAGTCTAGTACATCAGGAAAGGTGCGGGGGTTTGGAGGGGAACGACACAGCAGCGTGACTGCCATCTGCTACCTTTCTTGCAAAGAGGAACAGCTATGTAACCCAGCTGGAATATTTCATTCATGGAGATCTGGGATGTCTGACTTAAGCATTCCCTTCAATTTTGTGATCAGTAGTTTTTTGTTTTGTTTTGTTTTGCTTTTTTTTTTAAAATATTGCATTAAAAGATGTATTACCACTTTCTCTATGGCTGCTGCTTCCTCTCTGGGCATGCGGTCTAAAAAGTCATCATAGTGCTTCAGTCCGATTTTCTGCGTGCTGCTCAGATGGGCTTTTGTGCGGATGTCCTCCAAAGTACGAAATCCCTAGAAGACATTTAGACGTGATAGATTATTTCTTAGCCAGATATTTTCATTCTGAATGTGTGTTTTACCTGCTGGTACCACAGTTGTGCAGTCTTAGCTCCTGCCCCCCAAATGTTAGTAAAAAGCTCCAGTACTGGCACAGCCTCCCCGATGTGGTCAAGCTTCCGCAGATGACCGCTCTCCATGATCTCATCGATTTTATCAGCCATGCTCTTTCCGATTCCTGGGATCTGACAAGCCTCCTAAAACATTTCAGTATGGTTTATACTCAAAAAGAGGATACATAAAAATGTATACATGACAGATGGTTTGTGATGATTGAGGATATAGCAGACTACCTGATAGGATGTAACAGGCTTGTGATAACTCTTTAGGGCGTTGACAGCTTTAGAGTAGCTCAGGGCCCTCCATTTGTCCCCCTGGTGCGTGTAGGCCTTGGCTAGAACCTCTAGTTTGTCTGTGATGTGTTTGTTGAAGTTGCTGCTTTTGGACTGAGAGGAGTGGGCACAGACCCACTTCCCTGAGAGCCCTTTCGGGACAGCAGCTCCTGGACTGAGACCATGGTTGGAGACAGTGGCTTCCTCTTTTGGGTGTTGGCCAGACATTAGAGCTTCCAGGTCATTCTGAGAGACCAAGTCTTCTTCTCCTTGAACTGCTTTTGATTCTGGTTCCGTCTACAAATAAAACAGAATGAGACTATCACAACAAGTAAAAACACAAAAGACAGATGTCGCGTTTAATCACATTTAAGGAGTACAACGGTCTATACCACATTTGTTGGTTTCTCTTGCATGACCTGGTCACGCTTGTCAGATGCTGTTTCTGCAGTATTTTCTGCTGCAGGTTTCTCACATGGAATATCTTCATGCCCTATTTCAGATTCCCTAAATGGACAAAACAGCTTGTCACCAAAATACTTTTTCACATTTGGAAGACACATAAGATTTCTGACAAACTCATTAATGTAGCTGTAGGCTGCTGACCTCATGGGTGAGAGGAGGGTGTATCCGCCAACATCCAACAGCTTCTTCTCACTAATACACAGACTCAGCCATGTGCATTTCACTAGATGGACTCCAGAGGGCACATTATGCACTTTCAGTAAACGCAGAGCCCTGTCCACGTCCATGTTGTCATCGACAACAACATGAGTGACGCCGGGACTGAGTGCACTCTCTGTTTGTCCCCCGTTCTGTCTTATTTGTCGTTGAAAGATTTGGAGTCTAGCAGTTCCAATTCCGGCAGGCAGGATATATGCTGTGACGCCAGCAAACGTATTTCCTAAAATAAAAAAGAGCAACTAACTACAATGTACAAATAATTGCTGTCAAATATGTGCGTTTGTGGAATGGTCAAAGTCAAATCTACAGTTTCAGTTTTCTGTTCTGGTAACAACCTGTAACATCACATTCATCAGGCTTTTTCTTTGCTGGTGGTGTATCCTTTCCATGTAAAACCTTGGCTCTTTTAACTTTAGGAAAGGCTTTCATAATCCCACGATGGGGCTCCATCTTCTCCCCTATAGGGGAGCAAAAATAGCCTATGACATAAAAAAAAAAATGTTAAAGTATTCACATAATTAGCTCCACAAAAGAAGTTATGTTTTTCCTGTTTGTATGTTAACAAAAAACCTCAAAAAGCATTGAACAGATTTTGATGAAATTTTCTGTTAATGTTAAACATGGGACAAGAAACATGATTAAGTTTTGGTGACATTCCAGATAACATCTGGATGCAAAACCTTTAAAGCAATTACAGAAATACATAATACAAACATACAGAAGTCCAAAATTGTTGAAATAGACTAAAGGAGCACATGATTTTTAAAGAATGTAAATTACAGGGGGGGAAAAAAAGTTGTGAGACAGTTCTATAAGTTAAAGGAAAATGCAGTAGAAAAGTCCCACCACCTTCTGAGGGATTTCGAGCCTTGATCTTCCAAGGATCAACGCTAAGGGGCTTTGATCATAAAGAAGCCTACTATATTACGTATTTTCTCGCTCTCTCTCTCCCTCTTTCTTTCGCTTTCTACTGTTATGTATCCTTGTATTGCTTTTCTCCCTAGACACTATACTACTGGTAATGTTAACTTGAACAGATATTTTTAGGTTGAACAACTTCCATTTAATACGAAAGCCTCAGATCTCTCTCTCTCTCTCTCTCTCTCTCTCTCTCTCTCTCTCTCTCTCTCTCTCTCTCTCTCTCTCTCTCTCTCTCTCTCTCTCTCTCTCTCTCTCTCTCTCTCTCGAAGTGACTTGATACTTTAACCGGAATCATAATCTATAATCTGCCGCCTCAATCAGAAATTCTTTCACCGAGGCTAACCCTTGAATATAAGACGAGCAATACACGGCGGTGACAAACTCATTAAAGGTATTCCAATAATAAGTGTAGCTGAATCTTTGATAAACTCCAAACAAGTAACTAGAGACGAGCTTTGTCCAAGAATAAATCACATTTCTATTTATTTTTGAAATTATTCAATTTTAAATAGCTTTTAGCAATAAAACGTCAAAAGACGCGCGTTTCATTTTACATTTTGAGGAGATATTAACTTTTATTCAGGCAAAATAGTAATGTCAAATCAGTTAACCAGCATTGGGTTTAGCTATGACTAGCTATTTTCTGCTTAATTCTGCTTATTTCTAAATCAAATTAAAACAATCTGTCTCATAGACATAATTGTCGATCAGTATTCAAAGTACCTTCGCAATACACAAATATCGCTATCAGTTTGAAGTAAAGAAGGTTAAAGATATTTCAGTTCTTACCCCTGCTCAGATGGAAACGTCAACATACAAGCTTTTACTTCCGGGTTAGTTTTTGTTACGTGAACTGATTTATAATTATAGCCCGTTTCTCTATAGATTTTGGTTATTGTTTGGATTTTTATAGTGAAATAATATTTTTTTTGTTGTAATAATTGTATTTTCTATTTTAGATAGAAACTGCATTTAAACTGCATCGGTTGCTATGGTTACTTGTGATCCGGAAGCGCTTGAGCAAAAGAAACGTTTTGGAATCATGGCTGTGCAAAACTGGATTGATATACTAAAATCATCAAAGAAAACCGCTTTGTTAACCGATGGTGAGTTTTTTTTTAAATGAAATTAGACTTATTTTTATTTTTAGAACCTTTCCGGATTTAGTGTTGGTGAATGTTTTGTAATTATTTAAAACTATTAGCTTACGAGCTGGCAAGCTAACCTTTGTGGTTGCCATGCAACTTGAACTGAAGACACCACAATTGGTTTTCTTAGCTGATGTAGATACTTTAGATTTCTGGATTGTTGGCATTTCCACTTATCTACAAAACACAACCCTTTACATATACTGATTCTTTCTTGAGAATTTGCTGCTTATAGCTTGCATCTGGAAGGTTACGCTATTTATTAGTTAGGACTGCTTATCAGCAAAGGAGCGTGTGAATTGTGCATAGTTTTTATGTGTGCTTTATGATAAGTATGTGCAAATTTAATTCCCAGGGAAAAGGAAGATACACTACCTCTTTGCAGATGGAAAAGAAATGGCAGAAGAATATGACCTGAAAACAGATGAGCTTGTTGGTAAGCAGCAAGTGTTTTGTTCAGCAGGATGTAATTGGACATTATGGATTTCATTGCCATAAATCTAATAAAGTGTTTGTCAGTCCGAAGGTGGAGACATAAAAATGCAATTGGAGCTGTTGGCCAATGGCAGGTAGAGGTTGGTGAGCCCATTGGAGGTCCTGATACTTCATGTAGCTCTATGGTGATTAAGGAGAATTGCTCCAATGTGAGTTTCCTTTTATGTTCTCTTAAAATTTGACAACTACATGTGAACCATTGCATTTCCTTAGGACATCTTTATTAATTATTACTTTTAGACTTTTTCTTTTCAAAATTCTGTGCTTGCAAAATCAATTTAAATAATCCTGCTTCCCCAGCCTATTTTTATGCGCAGAGACACAAAGACAAGTTTTCAGTGGAGAATCCGCAACCTTCCTTACCCCAAAGATGTCTTTACTGTCTCTGTAGACCCATCTGAGAGGTGTATCATCATTAAAACCACAAACAAAAAGTAAATATGAATAGGAACACGAATATATCTAACGCTTTCTCTTCACACTTATTGCTTGCTGTTATTACGAGTGTCCTATAGATGGCACTGTTTACAGTAAATTTGTCTGCTTAGCGGGCGTCTTCTACTCTAATGTCCCCTCCCTGACTCACTTCAGGTATTATAAGAAGTTCGCCATAGTTGACTTGGATCGGTGTCAACTACCACTTGACTGTTCAGCACTCAGCTTCACTCATGCCAACAACACTTTAATTGTCAGCGTAAGTCCCACTATTCAGTGAAAGATAAATGAAACTGAATATATTTTCAGTATTTAAGTGAGAACAATACAGGTTGTTTATTAGAGCTGTGAGCCATAATGTTCAGGGTCCAGAGACTTCTTATGCTACCTAAATAACTGGGGAAAAACCCTAAATGGTCTTCAATCTTCTGGACTCTTAGTAAAAAACATTCACTTTGTAGGTTGATGTAATTACTCCTGTTTCATTCCATTCATGTTGTTGTATTTGCTTTCCAGTATAAGAAACCTATGGAGATCTTAATTCTTGAACAGGAGCTACTGAAGGAGCTGAAGAAAATAAAAGGACCCTGTGAAGGAGATGCTGACTGCAAAACTCAGTGAATTCCGACTGTGGGAACAAGAGAAACGTTCTGTGTTGCATATAAATCAGAGCCATACTATTTCCTTATCAAAAACTCACATTTCATTCAAAATACTTCTATAATGTCCAGTCAGTGGTCTTTTAATTTTACTAAATTGCTTTTGTTTTATTGGTATTATTATTATTATTTTTTGATTATCAACTTATTCAATAAAATATAATTTCACGTCTCATAATGTGGTCACAAGAGCGTTCGCTTTCGCAAATCTACAAGGGAGTAATTTTAACTGGGGTCACATAACCTGCCATCCTCCATGCACTGATGTCCTTGTAAAACACTCAAAGGACACAATGCCTCATGCATGCTCACTCCGGGGTCACTCTTACCAGCCTGTCCCATTTGTGTTCATTGAATACCCTCATGTAGCTCGCATGTAATGGGCCACCCTGGCAGTCGTTACTGAAGCTTAGTGAATAAGCTCATGTTACTTTTTTTCTTTTAGGACAGAGTGAGTCTGTCTCTGAACTTTCTAGATGTTTAGTTCATCAGAGACAGTCATAATAATATATAAAACAACCGCCTGCTCAGAAACACTAAAAAGAGAATGGTATGTATTTTAAAGAAAATGACTTGGTCTTTCCAGCTCATAATCAGAGCGAATTGAATGAAACAAAGACAAAACCACAGGTTGACTTTAATATTGTTCTTTTTGTCCTTACAATCACCTAATATTTTCTATTTGGAAGCTTTATTTTTGTATTTATTCATATTTTTTGTTGTCATACTTCTCGCACATGCACAGGGGTTATGTCTAATTAATGGAAGCGCTGATGTTTGTTAAATTCCTGTTGAGCCATAAATTGAACATCCAGCTCATGCCCCGTGAGAGCCCCTGTTCGGGGTCTTCTTCCTCCCCAGTCGTTTGGCCTCTGACGGTCATGCTCAGCTGCTTCTGGGAAGAGGGCTTCTTTTCTGCCTCCCTTTCATTCCGAATGCCTCTTCCCAGCCGTTCCCCCTCTTTCAGACGATGCCACATTTTGCCGCACAGTCTCTGATGCACCCCCCCGCCCCCCGCCCCCCGCATCCCCTTACCCCTCCCTGTGTGACTGGCTTCTTTTTGATAACTGACCCCTCCTCGTGTTATTATTCGAACCCACTATTGTATAACATGCCCTTTTATATGAGCTTTCACAAAGGGCCCATTTGATCAGAGGGTTACGGTGTTCGATCGTGAGAAATGCAACTACATGGTGGTAACCTTTGTTTGGGCCAAAATGGTGGGCTGACCTCATCGCTTTTAACGCATAGCTCAGGCCATTCAGGCCTGAGTCTCACTTGCTGAGCACATTGAATTCAGTAGCCTGTCACAGATATTGCCCCTCAGTTATCTGGGTCTCCAGCTTGAATAAGAAAAAACACCATTTTGGGAGCAACTAGCAACATACCTTCCTGTCCTCCCCAAAACAACCCCACAAGGGTAAAGCCAGGCAGCTTGTAAACGTATGTTTTTTTTGTTGTTGTTATTTAATATACACTCTACAATAAATATTTCATCATTTGATATCATTTACATTTGTACAGTAATATATATATATATATA
>BJFM01008010.1:0-10582 GCA_016586285.1 Arothron firmamentum
TGTGTGTGTGTGTGTATGGTGTGTGTGTGTGTTTGCGCGCACGCACTCCATACCTGCTTCTCCAAACACTCCTTGGCTGACTGTGAGGGCTTCGGCGAAGGCGCCCTGTCGCATATGCATCCTTCCAACAGGTATAATCCCGAGGGTCGAGAGCTGGACTCGTTCTCGAAGTAAAAGAGCATATTTTGTAACAAAGCAAACCACTTTGTGTGCCATTTCGTGTTGTCAGAGCTCTTTTTGCTCAAGCACCCTCGCCTCGTACCATCCTTTTTTGCCAAAAGCCCCAGGTAGGTGACATGGCCATCATTGAGCCGTATTCCTTTCTGCATTTTGATTGTGGACACTTGGAGCCGCACCAGGTGGATCGCTCGTTACATCCTTCTCAAGTCACTGAGGGAGACGGATAAAATCAAGAGAGACAAGGGCTTGACTTTCTGTTAGCGGATCACCACCAGCGGGCTTTTCCACTCCGTCAGACGCATTCACCGCGTTGGCATTTGAGTAAAAAAAAGAGGGACGAAATCAAAGTCCAGCATCCTTAAATCTTGGGTCATACTCCGTGCGCTTTGGGGGTCCACATGATCTTAAATCAACAAGGAGGCGGATGGAGAGCGTAAAAACAGTCTGAATAGCGCGAAACGCGAGGGGGAACGGGTCCGGGGTTTGTCCTTTTCTCACATGAAAATCTCCAGAAAGCAGGAGGCTGGGTGCTGAGCTAGGCAGTGCTGGGTGAAGTCACATGACGCATGCTTGGGAAAGCAGATTTCAGGACCTTGGACAGGGACGTTTCCACAAGATGCCGCATAAGTTGAGTTCTCCCCCCCCCCCCCTTTCCTCTCGATCCCACCGTCAGGACATGAGAGGAGATATCAGAGCCGACAGGGAGCTCATTACACCCGAACCTTCTCTGCTTCTTTTCACCCATTTCATGTATCACTTCCCCCAACTGGAAACTGCATCTTCGTGGCAAATGCATAGGTTACGTTTGAGTGGTTTGAAGGCGTTACATAACAAGAAATGTAGTGGCACTAGATGTCATTTGGGGTATATTTTTATGTATTTTTCAGCTATACCTCAAAACCATAACTATCAAGACGATAAATATCAAATGAATGTAGAGAGAATAATTGTTTTTGTGATTTACTGAAATAAAAAAATACATTTTATTTAATATGGAGGGGAAACAGACGATTCTAATGCAATATTCACTTAACGATATCCTAGGGATTTTTAAATAGTGTCATCTTAAAGTTATGTCACGTTCATTTTTATTAATTTCTTATGGTTTTCCAGATGAAACGGTAGATTAGAAGTAAAGTCTTGTTTTTGATCACACTTGTTTGCCCCGACACATCATTTCTGGTTAAAAATAGAAATTCCACTACAAAGACTGCTGCAGTGTGAGTGTTCTTGAACTACACCATGATGTCGTCAGGGTGCTGACAGACTTGTGTCAGTGTTCCAGACGTTTGCTGCAATACACTTTAAACACCTCATTTGTTTAAAAGGGATAAGATCTAATCTGCTTCTGTCAGTCCTCTGGCTACTTCTCCAACAGGAGATTTATTTTTATTTTTTACCGCCTTTCTCTCATCTATTCTACCATTAATTCATGCGGACACCACTTTGTCCTCCGTTCCACCTTTCATTTATTCAGCTGTTGTAAAACACTGCGCAAATAAAGAAGATGAGGTGATATGTTTGAATGCATAATATATATTTAGATTTGAACTCATTCAGCTCAGCTACTTTATTGAAAATTCCACAAAAGAATGTCCCTTATTTAAAGCATTTTCTAGCTTTTGATGGTGGGCATTCATTGAATTAATGAAATGTAATGGATTTTCCATAATGTTTCAGAAGGAAAAGATGCTCTCAACAGTTACGCGGGAAAAGAAACTGCATCTTTGCAGAAGTTATAAATGTTGAAAGACAAATCAAAATTGGATTAAAAAGAAGAAGTAGGTGAGAAACTGGCTCCGTGTCATCAGTTGGCATGATTCTGGTCATTGTGCAACAAGACAGACTGCAACGGCCATGCATCACTGTCAGCCGTCTCTCATGTTTGTCCGTGCGTTCCTCTTCGTGCACGCTCGTGCATGTCAAACACTGTTTTCTGCTGGCTGGGGTTGTCAGTGCTCGGCGGGGGACGCTGCAGCAGCCTCGTCTTCCTTCCCTGACCCGCCTTTAAGAAGGCGGCCGTCCTAATTACATGATCCACCGGGCTCCTAATTCGCCATACTCTCCTCAGCTGACATTTATTAATTACTCGCTCCTTTTTTAGAAACAGCTTTCTGGATTTCATCCCGGCTCTGCTGTGCTCACTGTTGCACAGGAACAAGTTATGGCGGTCACTTTCCATCTGACTGAATGTGGGTAAAAGAAGATACACATGTGCCCCTTTTACAAAGTGATGCTGTGGAACAATGTTGGCTTTCCATAGAGAGAGAGATGAAATAAATATGAGCGGAGGGGACACCTGCAATGCAGTAATATCGGAACGGCACACACCATCTCTTTAAACAAGGCAACAAATATTCACTGCCAGTGCTCAGACATGTTATTCTGACATTAAATACCAGGAATCCATCCTATGTGCACAAAGGGGTGCTTTTGAAAGATCCATCTGAGTGATAAAACATGAAGTGCTTCTCAAAGCATGCTGGGAAATCTTCTGCACTGTGGTTCGCACATATACTGGAAGTGGCAGGGCCGAATATGTGCATGCAGGGGTCTGGTAAATAACCTTTTAACATGTTTATAAAGGGCACATGAAGCATTCATGAATGCTTTACTTTAATTTAACCAGTAGGAGGTAATTTTTAAATATATTATGTAATATACTTTATTATTGATGCATGCTGTATTAAAATATAAAGATACACAATAAAAGCTAAAACACACCAGACACACCAGCACCTATTTACTGGTGAGGTCTAAAGTCTTAATATGTCTCCAGGCTCAGTTTTAATCCTCTCATCAAATTGGCTCTTGAACAAATTGAGCCACTTTTAGAGGCACTGTGGAGCAGCTATCAAGACCCCTTGAGTGGCCCTTTGGAGGAATTCTACCCAAATCTTTGTTTATGGTGAGTGGTTTTGGGGGAGTATGCTTACCCCATGTTCCTCATTCATATATAAATTCATCGTTCTCAGGACCAGACTGGGTTCCTGTACAGCCTGGCATGGTTTTGGGGAGTTTGCTATGAATGTAGCTTGATGTGTCTCCAATGCGGCAAGCAGGCGGGCAAACAGGCAGGCAGGCAGGCAGGCAGGCAGGCAGGCAGGCAGGCATTGCTCCCACGGCTGCTCCCTCTCAACTCCGGCTGATTCTCCCGCGTCAAGCCCTGTTAGCCAGCCTGCCACTCACAGCTCATGAGTTGGGGGAGTGGGAGAAGCTGGACCCGCTAACCGCTGGCTGCACTATGCTCAGACGATGTTGTGATACTGTCAGTGGTGGCACGACTCACCTTTGCAGAGTTTTTGTGCGGTTACTGGTTCTCCTCTGACACGCCCTTCTCTCTCTCTCTCTCTCTCTCTCTCTCTCTCTCTCTCTCTCTCTCTCTCTCTCTCTCTCTCTCTCTCAGCTGTTGTGTAACAGAACAGAGATGTTCCATCATCCCCGGGGTCCCACTGAATCTTGGTCACATGCAGGAAGTCTGGGCTAGCTCACATGCAGATTACATGCTTACTTGCCCTCCTCCACCAGAAAAGGCTCTCTTTTATTTACAACTGCATCAGCTAATTACATTTTGACTTGCCGTCCAGCGTGAGGACCACACCGAGCCACCAGGTTTAATTAACCCGCACCACATAGACACAGTCATCTCTAATGTACTCAGATAATCCCCCTTTATCTGCAAGCATGCAGCCTTTACTCCACGCGCACGCTTCTATTTTTGCAGCGAAACAGTGTGTGCTGTTCGACTACTCTATTTTAGGAGCAGGACATGAATTATAGACGGAAGTGTCCAACAACGTCTGTTGCATCCCTTTTTTCCACTGACCTGAGTGCAGAGAAAGAGATGGAGGGAGACGAGTGAAGAGTGTGTGCGATGATGAGTGACCACAGGCTGCTCTCGGAGCGTCGGTGGGCTGTGTGGTGGCACATGCCCAGCTCCTGGCAGCGGCCCAGGCCACTGTGATTTGTGTTTGCTGCTGCCTGCAGAGTCGCCTCCTGGCTGCTGCTCCCTCCCAATCTCCCTGGGTTACACAGAGTGCATCCACAGCAGGTCCGTAATTGAATTTCACACATGTCACAGTGAGCCGAACTGTGTTTTCCGCAAAGGTGTGCATGCAGCTTGAAAAAAAGAAAAAAAAAATCACCTTGATCTGCTCAGGAGCTGCAGACGGGAGAGCGGATATTCTGCAGCTCTCCTGCACAGTTCAGCTACTGATGCTGAAATAATAGGTGTTATATGAAATATTAAAAGCTTTAATGTTTTCAGAAGCATGCCCTTGACCTGACCAGTCTGCGCTAATACACTACCTGAATCAGGTATTAATATTTCATCTAATTCCATGATAGAAATCCCGCTGCTTTTCTGTGAAATAAACGCGTCACTAGGACATCAGAACGTAAGGTGATACGGTGAGATGTTCATCATGTTTTCTGTTTGTGTCATCAGGTCCTGTTAAAGAAGGCAGGAAGTGATTAGAAGGTCAGCTGAGGAGACCAAAGGTCACCCTTTCCTGGTGCCTGAGCACCTCTGTGGGGTCACGTTGTCATCTTTCTCCTCAACTCCTATTTTAGTTCACAAACGATTTGCTTTGTTTTATTGCAATCTGTCCATCATCTATCATAACACATGCTTTTTTTTATTTATTAATAGTGTCAATATTTTATAGATCTCAAACCTCCATTGATTGTTTTCTTTGATCCATTGTGGAAAATTAGGTCGCAGCATAATCTCAGACAGCAGTATTATTGTGATAAGTACATATTCGTCCACATAAAGCCTTTAGCGATCCCAATGTATGCAGCAGTATCACATCTAATTAAAGTCAGTGGCCAGTCAAATGTACTCCCTCTGTGCTGTCTCTCCAACCATTTATTATATAACTCTGAGGAATTTGAATTTGAAATTGTTTCTGGTCATATTTTTAGGCTGAAGGAAAGCTCCTGCAGATTTTTAGTTGTGATCTGGAGGCTCTAGGTGATAAGGAATAACTCTGAATATGGCACAGGTAAATTTAGCAGCTTGCGACAAAAAAAAAAAAAAAAAAAGTTACAGTAGGACATCTAGAGAAATAAATCAAATGTGTACATTCTTGCAGCCATTCCATATGTTGTCAACAGTTAATGTTATTGTTATATGTCTGCTGAGGTTCACCACAGGTTCACGACATGTTTGCTTCACACCCTCGCTGTGGTTTCCATCTCTTTTCCTTACTGTACAGGCAGAAGAGACATACACTCATCTCTAAGTAGGCCAATTACCAGTCTCCATGAACGTAGACGTTAACGCGACGTGGCAGAGCCTACAAGGAGCCGCAGAGGCAGGGTGTCTTCCTTCAGCTAACATGAACTCAGAGGGAACACGTAAACAAGTCCCCACATTACATAATCAGCATTTTACAGGCCCCTTCCTCGCCACGCTGGCGCTCTGCTCACGGAAGGACAGCTTGGAGATGGCAGAAACTCCACATTTCCACTGGCCTCTGGACAAATGTTACAGTCTCACAGTCCGCTTTGATACTAACGAGAAATGAATCATATGTCAGCCTATAGAATAATTCATTTGCCCGAGTGCTCCGCTTGAATATTTCAGGAATCTCTATTTCCTCCCATTTTAACCGAGAACAGAAAAGAAAAATAACGTTTGTAAAAAATGTAACTACATTTTATTGGGAAAATAGAAAATATTAAATTTAATCATAATAAATCGTGATATTTTTCGCTACATCTTCTTGCCTGAAATATCTTTGCCTTTGATTGACGGATGCATATCAGTCAGCAGAGCCAAAGTGGTGCATTCACAGCTTTGACAGCTCAGTCCTTTAGCTGATATCAGGCTAATGACAGCATGAGATGTGACGTTTCCTCATCCTAATCTCTAACAAACTTATTTCAGGTGCAAGAATTGACATAACTGTGAACATAAATATCGGTTGTCTCTAGTCAAGCAAAAGATAACAAAGTCAAAGCATTTTCTATGTTCTTGAGCAGGTTTCTGACTGGCAGTGACTTCAACCGAAAGGAAAATATGACAAACAGAAGCTGCCACATGGACCAAGCGCCAGTCCAGCTGTGTCCAGCGGCTCTGCGAATTGGACAGCAGAGACAGTCGCACCACATCGGGCATCCGGAGCAGATTTCTCCTGAAAGAACAAGGCCAGCGAGAGGGCCGGGGTGAGTTATCGCCAATACGGTGTCTACATCACTTAATCACTGTTAAATTAAATGTAAGGATGACAGATGCTGCCAATTGGCGGCAGGTTAGGAAGGTCAAATTAAGATCCACGCTGACCTTTTCCATGGCTGCCGATTGTCGGGATTGTTAATGGGAACTAATGAGCCTTAATGGTCCAGTCCTGGCAGAGCGGTGGTGCCTCCACTCCTGTACTCACCAGGTCCTGGTGAGGTTACACCAGTGCTCTCCATAAAAACGTTGTCACCCCAACAACAACCAGCATGAGCCCACCTTCACACACCTTGGCTGTACTGGTCTGTCAACCTCTGGCCCTGACTCTTGTTTTCTGACTTTGTCAGGCAGCCTTTGAGCTATTGTTACCCTTTTCAGGCTTTTTTGCAGTTGTAAAGTAACCATTTATGCATATATTGGTCATTCATTATGTTTTTTTATTTATTTATTTTTAATTTTATATGCCCAGCAGCACCATGGCGGTGACCTTCTTACATCAAGATCCAGTTAAACTCTACCTGCCTTGTTCTCCGGTCTGCCAAACATGATTTATACTTGTTTTCCAAACTATTGCCCTTTTCAATAATGAGAGACAGATCTCCAAGCCATCGATTTCTCACTCATTTGTTAGCATGTGCATGGACCGGCAAACCATCGGCTTTAATGATGAAAATTATGTAACGCAATAATTACTCTTCCACCACTTCCGCCCCATCGTGGCCACAGTAATCGTGGAACTACAAATGTCACTGTGATTCTTGGGGGCAGATGTTATCTTTAACTTCTCTTTGCACTTCAAAATGCACTCAAGAACAAATTTGGACACTTGGGTGGGTTTTTATGCAGTGTAATACAAATGTGCATGCTAGCCAAGTCTTGTGCAGAGCGACTGAGCCGTGAACTGTGAAAATGTCAGCTCCTATTAATAACAGCGCTGCATCAAGTCTGCCGGATCGTAACGTCTGCACTTGTATATTTAGATGATCAGCATGAAAAGTCTATTTATGTCACATGGTTGGTAAATTCTGTTTTTTTATTTTTTTCCCCTCTTCCTTTCACGGTTGTGGCCTTAGAGTGAAGCGTCAGCCATGGGTTTAATAAACCCCTCTCAGTCTGCATCAGATTCAAAGCCACAAAACCACAAGGAAGCAGAGCAGCAGCCGCCTGCGGTGCACAACAATGGCTCCAAATCTGATCGCATCGGACAAGTCGGTGTGAGGGTGTAAGTCTCATGGAAAAGAGAAAAAAAAGAAGTGCTGTATATGCTGGATTCGAAGTTGTGATCCGCTGTAGCAGTTTAAATATCATAAAATATTATAATACGGAAGAATATTTTTTAAACTGAAGCTGATGATTCTCGTCATTTCTTTTAAAGCTTTTGTTTTTGAGTGGCAGAAACGGGGCGAATCTTTTTTCTTTTCCCTTTTTAAATGTTGACTCTGTAATCAGTACGCACTTTTAATATATTACATCTGTTCAGATATCAGATTTGTTCCTCAGACCGGATTTCCACCAACAAGCGGTGCACTGGCATTTTGCTTCACTGGAGTTCTCCCAGTTTGTGAAAGCATGTTTATTTCGGCCAGATATGATCACCCAGCCTGAAGGATATGATTACGTTTACCCAGTCCGGAGGTCCTCCATCGTCGCCTTGCATAACACCTCCCCAACACGAGGAGAGATAAAGCTGAGCTCCTCCGTGAAGCCCTCGCTGGTGCCATCTCCCCAGTATCTCCATGACTTGGTAGAAGGCTGGTTAAAAGCGTGAGGCGCGCCCACTTTTGTCCCCATGTCGGGGCCGGTCCTGTTTATGTGTGCATTCCAGGCAGGGACGCGCATGTGCTCGAGCATGTGAGGAGGGGCCACGGAAGATAAACAGCAGCAGGAAAAGACACAGAGAGGGAAGCACAGTTGACTTCCTCTGTCGTTACTCACACCTGCAGTGGGATGCAATCTCCATAGCAACAGGACTTGGAAACACTGTGCAGAATTGATATTTGAGGTGGTGATCTTTAATAACCCCCCTTCTCTCCTTTTTTTTTAACTGCAGCATTTTATAGAAATAAAATCTTCAGTGACGCTCTCTCCAAATAATTTGTGATGTCAAATGAAAAAAAAACATCTATTTAAATGAATGACTATTAATATAACATAAGATAATACTAAATCAAAGTGACCAAGCGGCCTTAACATATTATTTTATTGTTATACAATGTGATATTGTATGCTTCATAAGTATATGTGGACTAGGAAATAGCTTAATAGACAGTATTTAGTTAAATACTGTTGTTGAAACAGGACAGTTTACTGTTTAAAAAATATGACCATGATGCCTGCTTGATTTAATCCGTAAGAACTGTTGTGTCAGCTGGGTGGTCTCTGTAGTGTGTGTTGGGGGAGGGGGGGAGATAGAAAATTAAATAATCCCTGCAGGTGACTTCACAGCTAGGTTTACAATAACAGATATCCTATATGTTATATAAATGACCACGGTTGTATGCCCTCAGATGTGAGCATGTGTAAAGCCACTGTGACTAAATGTGTAATCAACGGAAAGGAAAACTCGGAGAATCAGAGGGAAGGAGGTCATTCTCCACCGCCAGTGACATTTCTGGACATTTCAAGATGAGATGTGACATTATTATAACGAGTAACGCTCATGACATATAACACATGCACATTCTACAGTTTAGAGAGAATCCGGGGGGTTGGGGTGGGGGTGGGGGTGGGGGTGGGGGGGCTTCTTGCAGCAGTCTGCATCTGCTTTTCTCAAGAAATGCAGCCTCATCAGTGCTGTTAATGAGCCCGGTGACCACAGCCTAATCACCCATGGTCGACTTAATACTGCCATCTAGTGGCTATGCAGCAGTTTCTGCGGGGCATCTGTGTTTGACTGCGGCTTGATCACTTCTGTGCACATCTGCACGTGTGTATATAGATGTATTATGTAAAAATGACTAATTAAAGTTGGGTTTTTTTAAAAAAACAAAACAAAGACATTCTGTAATTTAAAGATTCGTCATCTTATTTGTGTGAAGATCCAACTGTGCAGGGGCCACCTCCTTAAATTCACTGACCTTTGTTGATTGTTGTGGGCACCTGTCAAAAGGAAAGAAAAAGAGGGACGGAGATTCTTCAACCAAACACACTAAAGAATTAGGGAAACCATTCTGTGTTCAGTCACGCAGTTCTTTTTCTTTCTTTATTCATCTGTTTTTGCTTTTCCACCGATCCTACAAACTATTAAGAAAACAGACTGTCATCAGGAGTATTCCATTATCACTCCTCCCACTTTTCTCTTTCCTCGTCTTCTCTAAAGAGAGAGAGAGAAATAGATAGATAGATGGATTAATCAATTCTATCAATTGATATTGATAGAATTATTGTTATTATTGTTCTTGTTTTTATTATTCACCTGCCTCAGTGTGTCATAACCAACCTCTCCCTTATTTCCTGAATCTTAAAATGCACAACATTTCCTGTAACAGCCATTGTGTTGTCATGGACACAGGGGGGAAAAAAGAGAGGTTGAAAAAGAAAAGAAAACATCATTTGTGTCCATAGCAACTGAGACAAGTTTAGTGCAGCCAAAAATGGTTTAGGCAAAAGTCTTCTGTGAGACGTGAGGTGTGTGCAGTAGATGCCAGCATCGTGCACGTCCACGACACAAACACAGCTTACATAACCAGTACTGCGTCACTGGTGTCGAATCTCTGCTATTCAGAGGACTAGATCTTTTTGAGAACACCGGCGCTGTACCTATTGATACCTATCATGCGAATCATCCTCCATTACCAGAGGAATTGATGCTTTGTGATATCTTTGATTTGTTACAAAAACAGGCCCCCCCTTTTTTTCCTGAAAACAGAGCACAGCTTCCTGAGGAAGTCTCTAATCCCCTTTGGAAATCTTGTCAACTACTATAAATAGAAAGCATCGGTGGAGCCCTCTGCCGGGGAGAAATCAGAGTGTCACACTGCATTCTGGAGCGTTTAGCGATGCTGCAGGACTGGCCTCAGACTGGTGCCATGCTAATTCTGATCCACCTGACGCTGCTGTTTTCTGCCAAAAAAAAAAAAAAACTGAAACAGGTTTGTTAGTTGGTTTGATTTCACTGCGGGATCTGCTCCGTGTTGGAATGACAGGTTCCTCACATGCATACCGACATCATCCAGCATCACCCTCCCACTCCCATTCTTCTTCTCGCCCCCCCCCCCC
>BJFM01008010.1:23828-49461 GCA_016586285.1 Arothron firmamentum
CCCCTTCCTCTAATCCATTGGACGAAGGCTGACACTGAAACCAATCTCCTGGTCTTCTGATTGTTGCCATCGACCAGGGACTCAAAATTTGATAACATTTAATGAATCTCCCACATTATTCATAGATCTATAAAAAGACTCAGTAGCCTCGAGCCTGAGTAAAATCTCTGATTGCGTACAGAAGTAAAGGTTATATTTAGAAAGGAGGGGAGGATGAGCAGCAGCTGCGATGTAAGTTATCTGGAAATGGAAACTGTTCCCAGGGGCGACGACGCTTACGCTTCCTACTTTAATTATTTATTTCCCCCTTGATGTGCCAGCGATGACAGCAATGTTGGAGCACACATCATGATGCGCATGGACTGCAGATGTTCTTATGGCACCCCGATGCAATAAACGGAGTAAGAAATAATTAATAACTCTGGCTTATTCCGGCTTTAATCTGGTTCTGAACCCTCCGTGATGCAGATTTCCAAAGAAATAATAAAGAAAAAGACTTCACTTAGGATTTAATGTGTGTAGGACCAATACCCATGTTTGGATGGGACTTCCTGTTGCTTAAATGGTAGGGACATTTCCTTCCTCTTAGCATTTTCAAAAAACCTTATTTTGTGAGGTGCTTGGTTAAACAACACGTCCTCTGGGACTGGGAAAGCAATCACAGGTGAGAAATCATTGCCTGTATTGACGACCGCAGTCCTGAGATGTGGAGTGTTAGGATAGGTCATAAAGTGATTAGTCCCAGTTACACAGAAAAAGATCAAGGGTCAGATGACAAATGACTGGAGGGGGGTGATGGTGGCAGCTTACTGGTGCAAGTAAAAGAACAACAACAGAACATCAAGAATGTGTGTGTTTTTTTTAAGTATATTCCAAAGAGGTCCTTCGTGGAACATGGCTGATGTACCTGTTTCTTGCAGGGCTTCGACCATCACAGTTCTCATTAGAAACTGCTTCAGTGCCGTCTCATAGCAACCTAAAAATAGAATATGTCCCTATTAGGCTGTATAGCTGTGATGGCTGCTGCAAGTTTTGGCCTCTTTAATCGTGCATCAAATATAGGTGTGAAATATCTCTGCTCCCTCTCTCTCTCTCTTGTAAGCAGGGAAACATCAGAGTTGTCAGAAGCGTATTTCTGTTTGAAAATAAAGCGAGAAATCGTGTCATTATTTTAAAGAATGTCGCTTAATACTAATAAAACCTGCAGTGCATTAAAAAAAACACACACACAAATAACTCCTTCCAAATTATAATTGTAAAATTATTGAAATAGCTCACACTAGATAAAGAACAGTGCGACAGGAGTAAATGTCCACGTTTTATTTGCGTCCTTTGGATGGATGAGGACAGAGGTTTTTCATCAGGCGGGATTTATTTTGGTCGACTCTGACGTCAAGAAAAACACGTTTCATTCAGCGTGCAAGAAAGAAAGTTATTTATAACCCACAGCATCTCCAGGTTGTGATCCTTGAGTGCGCAGTGAAAGGAATACTCCCCATTGGACTGATGTAGTGCGTCTTCATAACAAAAGACGCGCAGCGGTGTGCGATGGTGCCAGAGATGTTCGGCACCGCGGAGCCCGAGACCGAGGCGCATCGATGAGAACCGGCTGAAATACAGCAGCATCGCGAAGAATTGCAACAAACTTTCCATTTTATTTAAATAAAAATTCCCTGATTTTTTTCCCCCCCAAAGTGCACCGGGGACTTGAGGAATGGAAAACCTCTCCTCTGAGCAGGTAAGGCGATCAGAAGACACTAAAACGTAGCCAGAAAACTAGGATAATATGCAGGCGAAAATAATTCAACTTTTCTCCTGCGTAATGTTTTGTTCCCGTAAAAGGCTGCAAATAAAACTATATAGTGTATTTAATATGGGCCGGGTTTTTCTTATCAACCTATTAAACATGTAAACATTTTAAATGAGGATTAAATGACCGAATCCTCTCCAGTAATGCGCGTTTCGGTCGCCAAGTTATCCAGTATAAGAAAAGGCACAAGCGGTTCTTTCACCGTTCTGAACATTTTACTGACGAATGCCAAAAATGATGCTTGCATTGCCACTATCTCAATTGCTGAATTTTTTTATTATTATTATTATTATTTAATCTATAGACGTAATTTTTGGCATCACTTGTGGCAGGTGCTGGTGTTTTTGTTCCGACTTTTTGTCGCTTTCTAAATAAGACACATGCGTGCTGCTGTGACGGTGTAGATTCTGCTAAATATAAAGATCACATCGGGAGCCTTTTGTTTGAGAATCAAACATCTTTCTCTGCTGGAGAAAGATGGCTTTTAGGAGTAAAACAAAGCTGAAATCTTTGTTCTTCTCGTTAATTGTCAGTTATTATATAAAGCATAGGCTGTATTTTCAATATACAGATGTGATTCTCATCACATTTGAGCTGTGAGAGCCTGCCACCTGCTGGTCATTTGCACGATTGAATTAGCACTTTAATGAAACGACTATGAATATTATTAACTAAATATTTGGACTGGTTTTTTCAAAGGGCTCCCAGCTCTAAGTTCAGCACTGGGAAGATCTGTGATTGGCTGTGACATGGCTGATATTCTGGAGCTGCGGACAGATGGAAACTCACTCCTGAAGGCAGTGTGGCTGAGACGGCTGAGACTCACCAGGCTCCTGTTGGAAGGAGGTGCCTACATTAACGAGAGCAATGAACGCGGAGAGACCCCCCTCATGGTCACCTGCATGTCCACCCACAACGACCAGCAGAGTGTCAGCAAGGCCAAGATTGTGAAATATCTGCTGGACAACCAGGCGGACCCGAACATTCAGGACAAAGCAGGTCGGACGGCTCTCATGCATGCCTGCATCCACAAGGCTGGACACGAGGTGGTGGACCACCTGCTGTCCAATGGTGCTGATCCCAGCCTGGAGGACAGAAGCGGGGCCTCCGCCTTGGTTTATGCCATCAACGCAGATGACAAAGAGACACTAAAGCTGCTACTGGATGCATGCAAAGCTAAGGGCAAGGAGGTCATCATAATCACCACAGACAAATCGCCGTCTGGTACCAAAACCACCAAACAGTACCTAAATGTGCCCCCATCACCAGGGCTGGATGAGCGCTCCTCCCCAACATGTACTTCTCCATCTGATATTGAAGTAACTGCATCTCCTACTAATGAGCAAGAAGAACAGAACACAGTTTTCAGCTTCCAGGCTAAGCTTAAATCCTCAGGTTCCGCTAAACTTGCTAATGGACCCACATCTCCAACACGCAGACCCGTAAATCCCAAACGTGCACGCCTGCCTCAGCTGAAGAGACTGCAATCAGAGCCTTGGGGGTTGATTGCGCCCTCGGTTCTGGCTGCAGCCGCCGCCGCCGCCGCGCATGAAGAGAGCAGGAAGGCCAGCTCGGACGATGACGTTGTCGTAGGCGTAAACGGACTTTCTCTGAATAAGAGGTCAGCTTTGTCTCGGCAGAGCAGCGTGGACGGAAAGGACAGCTTATTTCCAAAAGTGGGGGACCAGCCATGCAAGATGACGTCCTCGCTGTCGGTCCCTCTTACGTCCAAGGCGTCATATGAGAGATCTCTGGGCCAGCACCAGACGCTGGCACGGCGCAGCACGGTCCCCACAGAGCAAGACGGCGGCAGCTGCCTCAGCAGCGGACCCCCCAGTCTGAGAGACACCGTGCACAGAAGACGTCTGGGGAACGATCACTATGACTCAGACTCGCAGCTCTACTCTGACTCGGGAATGTTAGACTCGCCTAAGATCCCAGCAGAGCGGCGGAAATTAAACACCTCTCCGCTGGCGATGCTGACCAGCTCCAGAGAATCTCTCGACAGCAACACTGGCATATCCTCTCCGAGCACGGTGCACAGACGCATACCAGGCCTGCTGGAGAGGAGAGGCTCGGGCACGTTGCTTCTAGACCACATCTCTCACACCAGGCCCGGCCACCTGCCCCCTCTCAACATTAACCTGAATCCTCCCATCCCTGACATCGGGGCGAGTAGTAAGCCCTCCTCACCTCTGGCCGCAGGGATTCGATCTATAGCCCCTGTAGCACCAAACACACCAAAGAGAGGCGGCCTCAAATCCAAGAAGAAGCTTGTGAGGAGGCACTCTATGCAAGTGGAACAGATGAAACAGCTTTACGACTTCGAAGAGCTGGCTCATTAATTAGTGATGAAGTTGACACAGTGCATATTGTGGGGGTAGAAATGTTAACAATAAATGGGGTAAACCTTAGCCAGCTAGGTGTTGAATAATGTATATTTGAAAAAAATAGACATGCTGACGATGAGCAATATAGATATATTTCTTCCCTGTGTTACACCCATCCTTAAGGATTATTATCATCTATTCTCCTCACCTGTTATATGTGTACAACAGTTTTGAATGTAAAAGCCAAAACATGGTACTTTTCCTCTGAACTAGCTCTTTTGTGATAATGTAATGCGTAGGAAACATACAGGGTCCATTTGTAGCCAGCTGGCCACTTGGGTGCACTTTGTGCATGTGTGATTAGCACCGTTAATTGATTTCTTTTGAAAAAGAAGAAGGGATGCACTTGTCTGAGATGTAGCTTTGAGTAAGATTCAATTTGGACTATTTGTAGCAAATTTGTACAAGTGCCTTCAAGTGAAAGAAACCTGAAAAAAAAAAAAAGGCGGGCAGATATTTCGTATTAGGAGCATTTAATTCATGATAAGATGTGTTAAATGTTATTTATTTTTCTCTTTTTGGTCTCGCATTGAAGTGAACATGTGTGACGTGAGTGAAGGAAAAATGCCTTAAGAAACAGGTAAAAACACAGGCTGTATTATAGCACTTTATCGCCGATCTGGGGAGAAAAAAAAGAGGAAATGCTAACGATTCTAATAAGAGTGTTAGAACAAAACTTTTAAAGCACATATTTATTTCTTGGTGAATTTCAGTCATTTAAGATTGAAACAGAACACAGACATTGGTGTAAGTTGTGGCTTCCATGTAACTTACCTGTGAAGCTGCTAAATAAGAAATAAAATTGAATCCATAGTATTTTTGCAGGTAGTTTGATGTATATTCTAAATAAATGTCTATCACTTGTGAACTTCTCTTCTCTGATTGCTTATCAAACCGCTGGTAAAAGTGTGATTGCTTCCCTCAGGTCAGTGACGACCACGCTGATCATTCTCATCACCAGTGACTTGATGACCACAGGCAGGCACACACACACACACACACACAGACACACACACAGACACACACACACACACACAAACGCACACACACACACACAGAGCGCCCCAATGGCTTCATTAGATGCAATGCTGAGGGGCCACTGTTGTCGTGTTGCTGTAATCACAGCAGAATTTAACGTTCAGCACAGCCCCACCTATTGCGCCGTGTCAAATATTAAGTCCAATATTATTGAGCTTACGGCGGCGACTTAATTGAAATCAAAGGGTGAATTCAAGCACTGGCTGCTATTGTTCAGTTACTGTAAAACAAGAAGCAGTCCCTCTTTATTTGCGCTGTCTTGTCGACAGTGTTTGTGCAGATTCGGAAACTAGCGAAATCCAATTCTGGCACAGCAAGAGCAAACATGTACCGAGGTTTAAAATGCTTGTCTCACCACCAAGCATCAGATCAGAGCTCAAATGTTTATACTGTACTTATGAAAGAATATACTTCTGCCAGGTAGGCTACTACTACTACCTGATTTGATTCGGCATTTATCTCCGTCTTTATGTAACAAAATAACTCGAAAAGTTCTGAAACGATCTTCATGATATTTTCAGGAAATGTTAATTATGAGACAAGGAAGAGATGATTAAATTGTGGTGGTGTTCAGATTACCGTCTGGATCCAGGAATGTACTGCTTAGCGGAGGTCTGCGCTCTCAAAGTGCTTTAAGTTTTATATTATTAGAAACATTCCATCTCTGATGATCTCCTCAGCCCAAATGAGTGTTTTTGACTTACCTTGATTATCCTATTGTAATCATATCATAATTTTATGGAGTAAATATGGTCAGACTGGTTTTGATCTATGACCTCTACAGAGGAAAGAAGAGAAAGGTTAGAGGTCAGAGGTCAGGGTGAGGGTTGCATCATCTTTATTTTTCTTCTCCAAGGAGCTGGAAGAGAAGGAGACATGATGTTCATTCTGTTTTAGAGCTTCAGTTGGATTTTGTTAGTTTCACAAATGAAAACAAATCCCAAGATCAAATGAAAGAGTACATTACTGATGTATATTGAAAGGACAGTTTCAGGATTGGTGACAGGTGCTAATCCACTTAAGTCTCAAAATCAGTGGAACAGAGAAGATAAATACATCAAATATTCATATTAATTTATTTTAAAAAATCAGGGATATTTAAAACAATACTTAAAAAAACATTTGAACAGTAATACAATGAGAGTCCATCGTACAGGGAGTCTGATGAGGGAACGTGGTTGGCGGGCACTTCTGCTGACAAAGATGGATACTAAGCCTTCTGAATCATAACTTCACTCTCCTTCCAGTTTTTTCTTCTGAGCTTTAGTGAGCTTTTTGCCCTTGTAAAGAAGAAAAAAAATATATAAATAATCAGTGATGCCAGTATCGCATTAACAAGTAACACATTTTCTGGAAATAGTTTTTAAATTAAATTTAAAATGTAACGTTGTTGACATTACTTAATGCACTTCCAATAAAGGGAGTATTGGCAAGACCAATTGTCATTGTTATGTTGACAGCTAAATGTAATTAATAGTTCCTTTTACTCTAACTTAGTTACTTTAAAAATCAAGTGATCGGTAATCGATAATCAGTAGTCTGATTAATTTTTCAATGTAACTGTGGCAACACTGTAAATAATAATACATTTTGTTTAGCGTAAGAGTTAAGAGTAAGGTAATCTGATGAAAACTCTTTGCTGGGGCTGGTTCTTCATCAGTTCCAGGTGGACTTACATAGTTGACCTTATTGGACCATCCAGGATTCTGTTGCCTGTGGAGAAGTCTCTGCTGCTCAGCTTCTTTAAAATATTTAGCCTTCTGCTTTTTGGGCAGAGCCTTCCACTGTGGACGCAAGACAGCAAACCTCAAATACCTGTAATAAGGTCTTATAGGAAATAATAATTTACTCTTATTTACAATAAAAGTTACAATAAAATAAATCCAACATTTTATCAAACATAAAACGCCACCTGATCCCCCAAGAAGGCGGTGACTGGTCTCTGCATTTTGCTATTGGCTTCAGCCTTTACGTGCGGCCGCTGCTCTTTAAGGAAAAGCATGTAGGCGTTCAGAGGCTTCTTCACATAAGTCTGCTGCTGCGGCTGCGGCTGCGGCTGCTGCTGCTGCGGCTGCTGCTGCTGCTGCGGCTGCTGCTGCTGCTGCGGCTGCTGCTCCGCCTGATATCCAGGCTTTTGCTGTCCTCTAGATAAAAAAACAGAAGAGTTCACAGCGTTATTTCAGAACATTTGCAGTAGAAGCTTCTCTGGTCTGTGTCTTTCACAGTAGAAGTCATTCAAAGATGCTAATTCAGCAAATATTTGGGTATATTTCATCTAAAAAAAAGACAACAAGCTGCAACATGAAAATGACTAACAAAAATGTGAGTAAATATCAGCATGATAAACTAACAAAGACACAAATGAACGCAGAGAAAACAAACTTACACCGACTTTCTGACCTGACGTGGAGGAAAATCAGTGGTGGACAAGGATGGAAGAGCCAAGTCTGACGGCTCCTGTGTGGGGTTTTCATCATTCCTGCACACAAATTAAAGAGACACGTGAGTGACTGTAGCAGTAGAGATGAATAAGTGTGTTTCCTTGGTGCGCGTGTGCATTTCGGATACGTACAGCTCTAGACAAACGGGTACTGTTAGCTCCTCACTTCCTGCAGATGCTGGCGATGTGTCATCAAAATGCTGGAGATGAAGCATAAACACAGGCCACCTTCACATCTTATCTACAGAAACATTTCATCTGATTACCGCAGTAATGTACAAAACAAATGTTATCTCGGTAAAAATGTTTTGCAATTTTGCAAAAGTTCTTTTGGAATTGAAATACTTATTAGAGCTGAATAATTAAATAACAAAAACACATTCAAAAAAATTATACTGCCTACTTCATCCAACACAGTGTCTCGATTTTCCGTTTGACTTTCTTTAGAATCGTTAGAATCGTCCTGTTCTTTAAATTCTGCTGTGAAGCTTCTTTCCAGTTCAGCCATTTTTTCAATTAGAGAGGTTTTTTCCAGTGTCAGCATATCTGCAGAGTCTCCTTTCGATCTTAAATGCGCTTGAAGACTTTTTAGTTCATTGTAAAGAGCAGCCACCTCTCTTCTGATCTCGTCCAAAACATCTATATTATCTTGCATCGCAGACAATTTCTGGATAATGGTTGATAAGGCTTCTGCGCTTTTGCTGGCTACACCGGCAGTAAGGAAGCCAAGAGCTTGTGCAGCACAGAGTTGTATTTCTTTGATGTCTTTTTTTAGTTTTTGGGTTACTAGTAGACGTTTCCCATGAGGCAGTGGCTTTGAAATTGGTTTTTCCTTCATTTTGCCAGAAGCCATGGCCACTGAGATAACAGGAGATAATGCCAATTGTAAATCTACAGCTTCAAAGGATTCGGGTTTTCCTATGATGTCAATATATTGATGTTTAATGATCAAAACCCCCCCTAGCCTTGATTCTTGGAAGATCAAGGGTCAAAACCCTGGATTCTTTGATCATCATGTTCGCCGTTTGATCTTATTTCTGACTCCAGGCTTGTCCTGACTTGCTCAGGTAGTGTTTTCACCTGCAGTTCTCCTTGTAACAGTGGATGGCGCTGTAACTAGCAGGGCCTTCTAACATCTTATTTTGGGGTTGTTTTTTCCTGCAGTTTACATTCTTTCTAATTATCAACATTTCCTGAAAATTTCATGAAACTTCATGATTTTAAGAGTTATTTTGCTAACAGACAGATAAGCACTGACTATCACATAACCTCTTTGGTAGAGGTAATGACAAGCAGATAAATGAAACAAAATGAAACAAAAGAACGTAAAACAAATTAACCTGCTATTAAACCAACTATGAATAAAGTGAATGCAAAAACTAGCAAATTGACTGTATACCCAAAGCTACTACTTACCTCCATGAAAGAGGTCATGTGATACTCAACGTTTGTTTTTAGCAAAATAAGACTTTACGAGTGGATATTTATGAAATTTATCAGAAATGTTGGTTATACTGTTTCTTTAAATTGAACAACTTCCATTAAAAAAAGACAACTCTGACCTTGCTCGCCAAGAGCCTTGAGTCTCTCATCAGATTCATAGTCTATATTCTCCAAGGCTAACTCTCAATTAAAAGCTATACACATGGTGGCAGAAAAACTCATTGAAGGTATTCCAATTAATTTGGAGTACAATATTAGTTTTGATTGTAAGCCATAATTTGTGTAGCAATTTATTTTTATTTTGTTGCACATGAAATTGCCGTTATACTATTTTTCCACCAGAGGTCACTGTAGCATCATAATATATTCAGTATTATTGAAATTATCCCGAAGATGGAGTAATTCATTTTTAAAAATATGGTCAAAAGTGATTTATGATATATAAATAGAATAAACACAGGAATGTATAGAAACCGACAAACAAGATTTTTTTTCAACAATGCATTAATATATATATCAACTCTCAGAACATTGGAAGAAGAGTCTGAGGAGAATAAAATTATAGCATTGGCTCCTACGTGCTGATTAAGATGATTTGTGTGTTACCTGCAGACAATAGAAGGAGCTGTACAATGAAAAGTTTCTTTTATCAGAAATGGTTTTGATCATAAAGCAACCTCCTATGTTATGTAACTTGTATTACTACTGCCTATATATAGAAAAATAAACTGATCGTCTGTGTTTTGTCATTACGGCTCATTACAATACTTGAGTATCTGGACCCAGGAATTTTTTTTGAAGGATTCTTGATCATTGTTTGGTGGAGGTTTGCACTCTTTATAAGTGCTTTTCTATTTTTAAATAAAAGTTTTCCTTTTCAACTTATTGAGTGAAGTTGTAATTGGTGTCTTTTATTCCTTTAAACTTCAGAACACAATGAGTACCACAAAGTCTGGAGGAGGATTATTATTGCAGTAACATTCCAGCTTTGACTTTGTGGTTTACTGACTGGCGGTGTGGAGTCTGTAAAGCTGGTTACAGTTTACCTATCAGGAAGTCATTTTTTCTGTCATAAATTTGAAGACACTAGAGAACCAGTCCAATCACAACAAGGACTTAAAACCTCAATTATGATTGGACTGGTTCTCTAGTGTCTAGGTTGAAATTACCTTAAAGGTTATTTAAGATGACAGTAATTTCAACCTTAAAATAATTACTTTAAAAAAAAACAGCTTTGGGGTACTAATTTCCATGCAGTTGAGAAAGTTGTGTGTCCATTAAAGCTTTAAAATGAAGTATGACATTTGTCATTGCAGGCACCTTATTTCTTAGAGGTGACCCTGCTGTCTCCATGGCAGACTTGCTGCCAAACCAGTCACATGACTGCACTGCACACCTCCCAGTCCCTCCCAGTATGGTAACCATCCTTTGCTATAATTAGAGCACTGTCTGTTGAGACTTTTAGAACGTGACCGTTCTGCACTCACCCTGTATGTTAGCTGGGATCTTAACATATGTTTAATCTTCAGTGCTGCTTTCAGTTCCTCCTCTGGACCTTTTGCATGAGAACTAAACTTGACAAGCGAGTATTTTTAAATCTGTAAACTTTGCTCTTAGTCACACTGTGTCACACTGCAAGGCAGAGAAATCCCAATATGACATAACCTAGCACTTTTGTGTTGGAAATTCTTGCTTAAAATGCAAACCTTTATTCCATCCATGCTGGACTGTAATCCTCTTCTTTGGAAAGTAGAATCTTAAATCACAAATCGCAAGTCATTGAACAAATTCCTGCTACAGAATCACTGTAGTCAAATCATCAATCAAGAACCTCACTGTTGTCTGCAGCAGTAACGACTGTCTCATGTGATGACCTTATCATTGGAGCTCAGTGCTGACTGAACCTGTGTCATTGTTGTCGCCTTTTGCAGGGATATTTTCTCATCATTACTTCCTGTTTCTTGTTACCTAAGCTTTAAAAAACAATGACTAAATCAATGTCGTTCAGAAAGTGAAACCTTTTTGGAGTGACTCAGAATGCATCCAGTTGCTAGGTGACCCTTCGAATGCTCCCCTCATATTTTGTTTAGTCTGCCTACTTTTCTGAGGCAGTGTCATGGTGTTTGCACCTCCAAAATTATCTTGCGGCTTTCCTGCATACATTACCTCCTATACAGTTGCAGTACAGTTAGGCTCATTTAGTGTTTCGTGTCCAGCTGTCAGACTCAGTGATTATTCATAAGAAAGGTGGGGAAGGAGGCGAAAGGTTATGACAGGCGTCCCCTCCTCTGCTCCTTCAGCCCCTCCTCGGAGTCGCTGCCACCGCTGACGTAACACCAGCGTGTCCCGCCGGGGAGGGAAGGAGGGCGGTGCTGCAGCTCAGTATATTGCGGAAAGCTTTGGTGCGCTTGGCCCCCTCTTTGCTCCGAGTTTCGCCGAGAGTCGACCCGCTGAGCGATTTCTGCCGGAAACATGGCTGGATATTTGAAAGTCCTGAGCTCTCTTTCGAGGTCCGCGGCGACCTTCTCCAGGAACCCCGCGGTGCTGGCGCCGGCAGCCGCCAACTGCCAGGCGCAAAGAAACTGTGAGTGGCG
This sequence comes from Arothron firmamentum, assembly GCA_016586285.1. NCBI lineage: Eukaryota > Metazoa > Chordata > Actinopteri > Tetraodontiformes > Tetraodontidae > Arothron > Arothron firmamentum. The sequence goes on from BJFM01008010.1 coordinate 35,544, forward strand.
GCTGATAAGCGGTGACATCCTCAGCATCATTACGTCGGCTTTAACCGCCGTTTGACTCAAAACGATGCCGTCGAGTTTGAGCTACTGTTTAGCCATGGAGCGACTCACCGAGCCGGTAGAGCGGTGCTAAGAAGCTACCAAACCGCATCTGCCGTTATCTACCAGAGTCGATCTTGATACTTTAAATATTAATGCTGAATAAATAAACGACGCTCGGGGACTTGGTCTTGCATATGCATTGGTTTGACAGAGGTAAACGTCGACATAAATTAAAGTAGAGGGGGCAAAGCGGAAAGCCGGGGATAGCTTTCTTTGTCTTAGCTCAAAGTTGTAAGAGCACTTGAAAGACAGCGCTCCCATCCACGGCTGAGACATGAGATAAAATATATATTTTGATTAAATATGAGCTAATAAGCAGGTTTACACGCCGCCTTTCGTCGAAAAGAGAAGGAAAGTGTGAATAAGGAATCAATGAATTTTTCCAGTCTGAGTTGAAACGTCAGCACAAGCGCGCGCACGGAGTGCATATCTGAACCATCTGTTAAATGTCGAAATAAGAATAGATTTGGTGTTAGTGTTAGTGCTGGTGCGACTGACTTGGCGAACTTTTGTCGAGGTCAACCAGAGTATACGAGACTGTCTCATAGAGAGCAATGGCTGCCGCAGCCGGCTACCCTCCGTCCTCTTTTTCATCTAGGTTACAGCGGAGACCTTCAAATTTCACCGCTGAGGATGTTGGCTAATGCATCTGCGCCCTGTAATGTTTATACAGACTTCGGACGCACGTAAATGAGGGTTTTATTGCCCCTCGGTGTCGGATAATGTACCAAAATAAGCATCCGTTAGCTTTTCTTGTGCCTTATTCAGAGTGGTCACGTGGTCCCTGCAGATATTCCCAGTTCCATCCAGCAGAAGTCTGAGATTATGAACCTGCTCTGCTGTTTGCAGGCCTGAATGGCACCACCATGGTTTGTAACCACGCTAGAGGTCAGTCGAAGGGCACACTGTCCCTGGACATTGCATCCCAGCATTGCAGTAAAATGATCCAAACTGCCCCTTACAAGTTTCTGATGACAGTTTGGGTGCTGCTTTGGATATGAATTTAGCATCTACTGGGGGCATACAGTGGTAAAGGTCGCCTGATTTTCGCTTTGCACAGTCACAAGTTGTTGCATTTTCTCCCACCTTTTAAAAGTTTACGCTGCTCGTAAAATTGCCCTGTAAGCTGTTTATTTGCTGTTGGATTTACAAATGTGTAATGCTGCTGCTATAGGCGTGAAAAATATTTCATACATCTAAAACAGTGGCTGGAAGCTCTTCAGATGGCCCCACAGGCTTGTCTGCAGTTCAGATTAACTCATTATATTTATCCAGTGATTTTCCTTTCTTGGTGAGGGATTAGAATTGAAGAGGTTTACGACAGGTGTCGTCGTTGAACGTCAGTTAGGGGACAGGTTTAGACAAAGGTCACTTGAGTCCTGTTGTCAGGGGACACATGACTGACTGTGTGAGTGCCTGCTTGTAGAAATCTTGAACTGAACGCATAAACTGCCAGTGACACAGACTCCGATTGTGGACTTTTGTTTAAATCAAATGAGGGCTATTTTTTCATTTCATTCTTTAAACCTTTTCTTTCCGAGATCTACTATTCTACTTTCTATTGTCAGCTGCTTTGATTTGATCAGAAAACTCTTGTTACTGATAAAACTAAGGCATCCTTCAGTCAGAATCATTAAAAGTGATGAGATTACCATTGTTTGAACCGAGATTGAATGCAATCCAATTAACCAGTAATAACAATTACCCATTATTCCACTTTGTGTGTTGGTCATGATTGTATTATTCAGTTTAAATTGCAACCTTCTCCCCAAAACGTGTAGTGTGATGTGGCAGGCAGGCCCCCATGGCTGAGCTTGCCCTTCAGCCTCCAGTGCTGATACATTCAGAAGTTACATAACTTCCTCGGCAGCTCCCTCCTCATCCCCCTCCTCTGCACTGTGATGGTGGAGCCCGATTTAAACGTGTTTTGATTTAGACGAGACGGAAAGGATGCCAAGCTCCTTCTGCTGTGGTTTAACTTTAGTGGCTAGTGAAAACTTAAATGCTACAGTTTGTTTTTCCTCTAAAATGTAGGAGATTCTCACCAAATAAAAATAAACCTACATGTTTTTTAGGTCATTTAGCTTTTCTCTACTTGCTCACTGGTACCACAAGTGTTATTTTCAGTATTTTGCGGTCTGCGCACATCTGTAGTATGCAAGCCTTGTGTCATGTGAAGAGCATGGGAACAGGCTGTTTGGACAGGTGGTACTAGGGCTTTAGAATCCAAAGAGGTCAGTTGTCCTATGCGATTCTTTGCTGTTGTATTCCAGTTGAGTTGAAATGACCTTGTATGTGTTATAGCTCGAACGGAGTGTGCAAGGCTTCCAGCATACTTTGCTGCAGTTCTCTGGGAAAGCAGAGGGATCGCGCGGGTCATTTGATCCTCTGCACCTCCCCACGTACTTAACTCTTCAGTGAAACGGTTCGGCTGGCAGGATTCTCACGCTGGGCTGAATGACAACACCTTTAGTTGCAGTAATAATCTTAAAATGGATTCAGTTGTTCATTCCTTTACTTTCATTCACTCGTGTAGTTTACACACATGCTTGTAAAGCAGCTAGGCCCACCATTGGTTATTTTATTTTATTCTTAGTTTATTATGTAACCTTCATACATGACTAAGCTAGATGTAAAACAAAATGGTCAAGTTTTGACTGTGGAGAAGATTTTAAGATTATCCACATGCCTTATCAACATGCCTGAATTCTAGTTGTTATCCTTCAGATCTTTTCTGGTCTTCAGTCTAGAGTCCGTTCATAAAGACTAATGCTGAATTTCCTCCTAATTGCAGTCGCTGTAGCTTCCTGCATGTGTGTGTTTGACTTCTCTAAATTAAAGGTGCCTCTGTTGGGCTGAGGTCAGATGAACGGCACTGAAGATCTCTGTTTTTAGAAGGTTTTGGGTTGCTTTTGTAACCCGTTTTTGCTCATTTTCACCGATGCTGTCTCATCTGTTTTGTAACCTTTTAAATGTAAGTATGAATCCATGCATCCTGCTGGCAGCCATGTGATCAGTAAATGCAGTGATCCAACACCGTTTCCACATTCATGTCATAACAGGCCCTGTGCAGTATGTTTTCCAGTATGCTGAATACTGGACTGAATGAACCAGAATGCTGTCCCATTGGACTCATGACATGAGTTGTTGATCTTGCTGTCCATTTCTTTAACTCTCATACACGTTTTTTTGTGCTTTCATCTGGTCAGATTTGCTCAGGTTTTAAATTTTTTTCTTAAAGTCTTCAAGGCCTTTATTTTTTTTGTCAGGCTGATGATGCACTTCAGCTAAATTATTGGTTTCATCATTATAGTACACAGGTACTTGATGTACGTTAAATCAAGACCTTGGAAAAGTCATTGTGGAATGTTACTAACAGTCTTGTCTGTGAAGGTTCTCATTCATCCAGGTCATAGTTATCTAATGATAGAGTTTGTAGGCAACTGGACTTAGAAAGGTTGATTTTGAAGACGTTTCGCCTTCTCTCCAGAAGGCTTCTTCAGAACTGTAGATTATGTAGTTGCCTACAAAATCTAACCTTGGATAACTAACAGCCTTATTTGGCCATACCTTCACCACTCTGGATGTCTGGTTTGGATCATTTAATTGTATTCTAGCCATTTCCTTTAACCTGCAAACCAAGATTTTAAAGCTGACACACATCATGTATCTGCAGCTCTGCAGTTTTGTTCAGTTTGATTAGTTATACCGGCACAAATTATTTATTTTTAATATCAGCAAATTATTATTTAATCCCTTGTTTATCGATATTTAGAATGACTATTTTCTGCAGCTTGAAGAACAGATGTTTTAGAAGCAGAAAACCTTTTTTCCTGCATGATTTCCTTTTTAAATGGACTGAAGAGTGTTTGTTGTCTTGTCATTGACAGATGCAGACAGACGCATCAAAGTGGCCCAGCCGGTGGTGGAGATGGACGGAGATGAGATGACCAGGATCATCTGGGAGTTCATCAAAGAGAAGGTGAAACACTGGGGGGGAAACACTGTCTCACTAGCCTATTTTTAAATCGGAGCCGAGCACGTGGATGTGAGCGGTGGGTTATGTGGAAGATTATCTGTGCATGATGTGGGGGAGGGATTTCTGATGATGTTTCATCCTCTCATTGGCTGGTTGGCCCACAGAGGGCAGATGGTACGCTGGCTCACTGGGAGAAAACGTGGATGAGTGTGAGATTATGAACCTGTGTTGTGACAACTGACAAGTCGTCGTATAATCACACAAAAATTCTCTAAATGCGTATTTTTATTTTCTGCCTGTGAACAGTGTCTGTAATAGGGCCGCAATAAATAAAAACATTTTTCTACAGAGCAAAACAATGTGCAGAGATGTGTAATTAGTAGATTATAATTTCTGGTTTTGTTGTCCTTAGCTCATCCTGAGCAATGTTGATGTGGAGCTGAAATACTTTGACCTGGGTCTGCCATACCGTGATCAAACCGACGACCAGGTCACCATCGATTCCGCCCTGGCTACAAAGAAATATAGCGTAGCGGTCAAGTGTGCCACCATCACCCCCGACGAAGCCAGAGTGGAAGGTAATGAACAAACTTTTGATTCCTGCTTCCACATTATTGACGTCATTACAGCATGTGCTGATGTTTGGGTGCATTTTTCTTCAATCAAATGCAGAGTTCAAGCTGAAGAAGATGTGGAAGAGCCCCAACGGCACCATTAGGAACATCCTGGGAGGCACAGTCTTCCGTGAGCCAATCATCTGCAAGAACATTCCCAGGCTCGTTCCAGGCTGGACGCAGCCCATCACCATCGGAAGGCACGCATTTGGTGATCAGGTGAGACGTGTCAGGAGTTTAATCCCTGTAATTAAATAGCAAAAAAATATGTTGACTTCTTGATGTTAATGAGAGGTGCTGTGTTTTAATACAGTACAGAGCAACAGACTTTGTCGTAGACCAACCTGGAAAATTCAAGATTGTTTTCTCGCCTGCGGATGGTAGTACCGCCAAAGAATGGGAGGTGTATGATTTCCCAGCTGGCGGCTGTGGAATGGGCATGTACAACACCGATGAGGTGAGTGCATGTTTATCAGCCTGTAACCAAGACAGGTAAATGTCAGATTGTTGTCTTCTTCAGGGATTTTTCCACAGTTTGTGGTGAATTTATCAAGAGAGTGGAAAATAAAATATCCCCAGGACACAGATTTCTATCTGAGCAATATAATGTGGCTGAAATTGCCATAAGATGAATCCATGTTTCTGTATAGATCAGGCATGGGCAAACTATGACCGGTGGGCCACAAGCAAGTTAAGGTTTTTAATCCGGCCTGCCGAATTTGGAAGAAATTATATTCAATCTTGTTGTTTTATTTCCCCCTGCAATTCTTACGTTTCCCCACTAGATGGCGCACTCTAGATACATTGAACTTGGGTTCAGCTTATTGCTCCATGTTTGCGCTTTTCTCTGTGACCCAGCCCTTCTGTAAAGATGAGCAGACCTAAGGAAAGGAAAGTGGACAGAAAATGTCATGTGTTTAATCAGGAGTGGACAACCAAATATTTTTACTGCCCACCGATTAACTGCTGTGTGCCTGATAAGCTAAGAGACTGTAGAACAGATATTTTGTTGTAATGCTTTTGTTCATTTTCAGTTGATATTAAAGCATAATGTTTTCTACATAGCCCATGATATATTTGTTTTCTCCCATGAGTGGGGTTAAATTTTAGAACCCATTGTGGCCGCGACTTGAAAAGTTTGCCCACCCCTGGTAAAGATGTAAAGAAACAGTCATTTCTTTTTTCGTTTTTTGATCATGCTCAGCTCTCATGAGCAATGTCACATATCTACTGTATCTGCTGTTAGCATTTAAATGTAACTCTTCTTGTATGGTTTCCCTGAGGGCTCATTTTCTTGAAAAAGCAGTTGTGGCAGTTTAATAACCTCTTTGCACCTGGTTTGTTTGCCCTAACAGCAAACCTGTTTGATTTAACAACATCAGAAGTCATAGTAGGTGACTTTCTACTCGGAATGTTGATAACCTCTGTACTGCTAATAAAAGCTGACAGCAGGTATGTACCCTTTCGATTTCTTCTCCAGTCTATCACAGGCTTTGCACACAGCTGCTTCCAGTATGCAATTGGCAAGAAGTGGCCGCTGTATATGAGCACAAAGAACACCATCCTCAAAGCCTACGATGGCAGATTTAAAGACATCTTCCAGGATATCTTTGAAAAGTAAGTATGAATCATAATGATGAGGAAAAAATGGTTGTCATTAAAACTTAGAACATGCATTTATTTCAATTGTGTTTGTGCCTTTACAGGCACTACAAGCCTGAGTTCGACAAGCTGAAGATCTGGTACGAGCACAGGCTGATTGACGACATGGTGGCCCAAGTGCTAAAATCTTCTGGAGCTTTTGTGTGGGCATGCAAGAACTACGACGGAGATGTTCAGTCTGACATTCTTGCACAGGGTAAGATTAACGAAAAAGAGCTGTAGGTTATGAAGGGTTTAGTCATTTCCTATTCTCGGCTGTTCTTGAGCAGGTTTCTTTCTTCTTTAACAAATGTCCTGGTCACTCTCTGTTTTCAGGGTTTGGATCACTGGGATTGATGACATCCGTCCTCATCTGCCCAGATGGCAAAACTATTGAGGCTGAGGCTGCCCACGGCACCGTGACCAGGCACTATCGCGAGCACCAGAAGGTTGGTACCTATCTCTATCTGTCTCTGTAGTGGGAAAGCATTTCTGCTGAGCATCATTACAGATGTGGGAAGGTCAGGTAATCTCATAAGAAACCTGTTGTGTGAGCCATGGAGTTATACTGCCACCATGTGGTAAAAGGGGGGAATGGTTATATCTGCCTATAAGTTTTCAATCGGCGATCACGGTAATGGTGCAAACAATTAAATGATTCTGGATTCTACTTTCAGGGACGGCCAACCAGCACCAACCCGATTGCCAGCATCTTTGCATGGACCAGAGGCCTGGAACACCGTGGCAAACTCGACGGCAACAAGGACCTCATAAAGTAGGCTATTTTTGGAGAACGTCTTCTGATCTTATCACAAAACACATCAACTAATAATGCCTTTGTTAATTTTTTTAGATTCTCCCAGACTCTGGAGAGGGTGTGTGTTGAAACTGTCGAAAGCGGTACTATGACCAAGGACCTTGCGGGATGCATTCATGGCCTTTCCAAGTAGGTTCATTTCTGTATTGATGTAATTTTACAGTTTGGTGTTGAGTGTAATGATGTGTGTGTTCTGTGTATTAGTTTTCCCTCTAGATTAACCAGGTTTTTTTTTTATTATTATTTTTTGAAAGTGTTGGAAATATCTGACCAGGAGCTTTGACCTTTCAAGCGTTTTCTTCCACTTCCAGGTTATTTGTAATAAAAGATTAAGATAGTTACCTGAATGATAACAACTGTGAATGTCTTGAGTTTCGTGCTTCTGAAGAGGGCAGATAGTCCGTTGCCCACCACACCTATGTGGATGACACGTGTGCGATTAACACACATTTGGATGTTCAGGTTATTGTGAGAACATGAAAGAAAGTGAAAATTGTGTTTTCTTTGATTAAAACATCAATCTGAAACAGTGAGATGTAGTTATTTACCCCTGATTGCCACCCTGGCTGTTGAAAGATTCTGCCAGTTAACCCTAATTTATAAAGTTTAAAACTTTATTTAAATTTGGACTCTTCCTGGCCTGTTTTGGAGTTTAAAATTCGGTAGATACGAGCCTATGGTCAATTCGAACATGCATATATCAATTCTGACATTTGTAATGTTTGTGATGATGCCGTTATTGACTTTTAGAATCGCTGCTTCATTTCAGTAAATGCATAAACTTGACCCAGTGTTCTTGTCTTTTTCCTCAGTGTCAAACTTAACGAGCACTACGTCAATACTACCGACTTCCTGGACGCCATCAGGACAAACCTGGATAAAGCTCTGGGCAAGTGAAGGACTTAAAGAGAATGAAATTAGTCAGAAGATGACAAAGTCACTCATCTGTTTTTGTACCTCATTTTTAACTTAAAAGGTCAACCTAACGTTAAGAAGTATGTACTGTTTGTAGAAGGATGTAGCGTTCTATTAGGTTATTAAATGGCTGACAGCTCTCCTCAAACTGATGCCTCCCTGTCTGTTCCATTATTTTTGAGGTTTTATTTTGTAATGTGGAGTACTGTATTCAGTTCTATCAATGCCTCAGGTGAAACACAGCCCATGTCAAACACATCTGCCAATAAATCGCTTGTTTGACCCACTATTTATTTTCTTATTTTCAGAACACAGATCGACCATTTTATAAGGTAAATAGATTTATTAATTTACAGTATTGTCTGAAACACAACATTTTACATACATCTCTACTGACATTATCGCCACAAATGTCTAATACAGAAATCCGTTCGAGATGGTCTTCCCCTTATCAGCATCTGTAAAACAGTGATGGGATGATGAAGCTAGAAAACCCAAAAAATGAAGCATTTGCAAATGGATGCCTTGTTTGCAGCTTACAAATTTTATAAAGCAAAGCAATTGGGAAACCGCATACATTGAGTATTTCCCAAATCATTTTCCACAAGGTTCGTGCCCCTGTCACATGTTGGGAGGTTGTCGTTCATCACTTGAGGGCAGTGAACAGCGTGATGGATGGCATCCGCTTGTAGACACTCTCTGGCACTTAATATTTCTGTCTTGAGGTTTATTTTTTTTTCCTTTTTGGGAGGGATGCTATTGTTGAGATTCATCTATTTTAAAGTAAAATAAATCGGGGTTTGCATTGCTTCGGAAAAATGCTGCAGTCTCGCCAGGGCTTGGGTGTTGGTGGGGGGGAAACGGCGAGGACTGAAGAGAGAATCTGCACTTATCTTTTAAAGAGATCTATAGATGGGTGGAAGGGGAACCTGAATGTAATTTCAAAAGGTCTGCAATTGGACCCCGAGAAATCCAATGTCCCAGCCTGAGGCTGGGATGGTGCGATCCAGTTCTTTGGTACGGGGGCTCTACTGTTGATAAAGATGCTTTGATTCTTTTCTCATTTGCATCTTAAGACATTCCACAGCAACAATTACATTCATAGACTAGAGATCAACACAAAGTGATGCTTGTTAATGCAGAAACCTAAAAACTGGACTGGGTGGTCCACAGTGCGACGCACTAAAAAAAAAGTACCAGCGGACATCGAGAGGGCCGATACGTTCTGTACAGAAATATACAACTAAGCACAGATTGCAGATCCAGTGGACTCATTATGTAGACCTCACTTTTCATTTGTCACAGTAGTGAAGAAAATTATGAAGCGCTGCAACTTTGGCAAGTTGCTCCCTTCTTTAAGCCTTCGCTTTAAATTACCCCGGCAGACTGTCTGAGGTCCTGGGATTGTCTGAGTAAGTGCAGTGTAAAAGTGGGCTTTTACATTTGCTGCTGAAAAGAGAGAAATGTGCTTATCAAATTAGGCTCAGATGATGGTGTTACGCAGCTGCCAACATAATTAATGCTGTTTTTTTCTTCGAATATATATTTTTTCAGTAGATGTGCTGTTTCAGAAGAGATGAGTAAAGAAAATGTGTAATAAGCAAAAAAAAGTATACATTAAAACATATGGTAAGAATGTGATGCATTTCCAGTGCATATGAATGTGCAGTTTGCTGGGTTTCTTACCCTTGAAGAACAACCCAGGTTGACTCCTTTTTTTAAAAAGAAAAACACCCCCCCCCCCCTTTATTTCTATGAATTCACTTTTGTATTCAATTCGGGGTCTTTTTAATAATTCATGTGTTGCTGAAACGCCCTGTGCCCTTCCCATAGGTGCCGTAATACTCCATCTGAGATCGTTTAGCCATGTCCGGTGATGTCTGGTTGTTTGCTCTGTTTTCGCGTTCGCTGAATTCAAAACTCTCCTCTTCATAGTCCTCCTGGCCTTCTGCCTCCTGGGCAGGTTCTAAAGAAGGGAACAAAGATTAAAAAAAAAAAAAAAATGATGATGATGCCACTCCTCAATAACATGAACATGTGTGGAGCTCGCAGGCAGTAAATTGCCCCCCCCCGCCTCAGTATCAGTCTCTACTGATAGAGACAGGCATGTCTAATCCAGACGCTGCTATATTTACTAAACACGTGGGGAGGGAGCGACACACACACATCAAAACGCTTGGCTGCTAGATTAGAGTACATGCTGAGTCAAAGTGCATTAGAGCGCCAGAGAGTGACAGTGAGGCTGGGCTGAGCTGCCCCTCTGAAAACTGTCACAGGAGAACAGAATGTATCCTAATGAAGAGCAACTGCTGCTAATATCCACCTTGTCCGTCCACTGAAGTGTCCATAATGCCGTGTTTGACCTTCATGTGTCGGCTGAGGTTCCCCTTCAGGTTGAACTTGCTGGTGCAGTAAGGGCACTTGAACGGCTTGCTGCCCGCATGGAGGTGCATGTGTCCGAGGAGGTTGTACATTCTGTTGAAGGACTTTCCGCACACCTGAGAGGCAAAGGCATGGCGTCAGCCCCTGTCCGGGTCGCCTCTGCGATGAAGCGCCCGGTTTTCTCCACTTACCTTGCATTTAAAAGGCTTGACCGGCAGGTGCACGATCATGTGCGTTTTCAGGGTCTGCTTCTGGACAAAGGTCTTGAAGCAGACGTGGCACTGGAAGGGCCTCACGCTGGCGTGGATCAGCATGTGTCTCTTCAGGTTGGCAGACAGGGTGAACTCTCTGGAGCAGACGTCGCATTTGAATTCTTTCATACCCTGATGGGGGGAAAAAAACAGGTCTTTTAATTAATTTGGCTAAATAGACGTTGGAAAAGTGGAAAATAAATGAGTCATGGATTGAACACAGACAAGCTGCCTCTTGTGACGGTCTTAAGAGCCAACTTAATGTGACTATAACCCTCCCAAGTGCTGAAAGACAGCAGAAAAGCACAACAGCGGACCAGAAACACCTTCCAACCCTGTTTGACCATTTATCTTAATACTTTCACAATTAGCAGACATCAAAAGTGTTCTTATAGAATGAAAAGAGACTCCATAAAAATGGAAAAACTGGACTGGTCACAACCCTTTGTGCTGTGCAAAAGACACACAACGCAGGGATTGATGGGTGGGGTTGAGCCATACACATACACAAAAAAAATGGCCTTTGAAGACTATGTTTGCAGAGCAACTGGTTTTAGAGAAAAGACTGCGTTTCAAGTGTGCACTATACTTTTTCTATGAAGATTCTCCCTGACAACTCTGACTGAATGAGGCTTCCTTGCTTAAGGCTCCCGCTGTGTGTTTTGCTTAGAACACACACACACACAGACACACACACACACTTGAAGGCACATCGCTGGGTTTTAGCGTGTTAGCTATAAGGCAGTGTGCTGACGGTACCTTGTGAGTGAGAGCGTGTTGTCTGAGGTGATGGATCTGGACAAACTCCATGCCGCACTCGGGGCAAACGTAGGGGCGCACATTCTGGTGCTTCATCAAGTGGTTCTGCAGCTGGCTGCGGTAAGCGAACGACTTGTGGCACTCGGTGCACTGGTAGGTTGTCGGGCCCTGGTGGCTGCTCAAGTGACGTTTTAGGTGCGTATACGTTGGAAACTCGAGGCCGCACTGCGTGCACACGTGGCACTGGCCGTTCTCGTGCTTGTTCTCGTGGGTCCTCAGCTCGCTCGGGTAGGCAAAACCGCGGCCACAGAAGCGGCAGCTGTAGGGCTTGACGTCTGAATGCTGCAGCATGTGCCTTTTCAGGTGGCTCGTCTGCGTGAAGGCTTTTTCACAAACGGTGCACTTGTGAGGTCTGGTTCCTTGATGAGTGAGCAGGTGCGTCTGCAGGTGACTCGGCTGCTTGAAGAGTTTTCCACAGTGTAGACATTCATGGGGTTTTATTCCGTTATGACCCAGGATGTGAGTTACTAGGTTATATTTGGATGTGTAGGATTTTTCACACATGCGACACTTCCACCTTTTCAGACCCTCTCCCACATCGACGCAATAAGACTCATCGATCTGGACATTTATGTCCAGGCGGTCAATCTGCATCCGCCGGGCAAGACCCTCTGGGTCGGACCACAGCATTGCCTGGTTGTTGTCCTCATACTCTGCCTGCAGTGGCATGTCAGCAGATTCATAAGCCACTTCATTGGAGTCATAATAGCGGTTCTCCAGAGGGCTGCTGTTTGCTCCAGTGGTCTTGAGGTTTAGTGCCTGTTCCTCCTCTTCCTGTACTGCTACATCTTCATCTTTCTTATTTCTGTCTCTAGCAGTATCGTCTTCTCGATCCTGTTCTGGCTGTCCATCTGTCTGTTGCCTGGATATATCTCTGACGAATGAGGGACAGCTTCCGCAGGCCTGTTCTTTTTTCAGAGGGCCATCCCGGATGGCGGGATCGTCTGACTTGCCTGAACTGTGCCTGCTGTCCATGTGAGCGCAGGGTGGAGGGGTAGGAGAGTCAAAATGTTCACCTTTAACCCGGGCCTGTGGACTGGATTCTTTGCACGGGTGACCCTCCAAGTCTTCATCACTCCTGGGCCTTTTTGTCCTTCCTCTTGGCCCGGGTCGTCTCCTCTCACTGCACTGGGGCTGGGGGTCTGGGTCACCCGCAGGCTTTGCCAGGTAGTCCCCGTTTGCACCTATTAGCTGATCAGCGTATTCATACTCCATTGCCTCATTAGGTGGAGGGGGACACTCTCTGGGCTCCCCTGTGTAAAAGCCGTTAGGCGCAATAGTGGCCCCAAATATTTCATTTTGGGAAATGAGACCAAGAACCGCTGCCTGAGCCAGCGATAGCACCACCACAGGTTCGGTTTGAGTGCCTACGTCCACTTGGCCCTCAGTCATCTTGGGATAGGTTCGCACCAGTTGACTACTCTCTGCCTCCTGGAGAAAACACACCACATATACAACAAGTTAAAGGACAGCACGAGTGGAAATGAAGCATGTTTTTCCTGTACTCTGTTCCATTGTGACAAGACGTTTCCTCTTATAAACCTCATTGTAGTCTCATGATATTAATAACCTACTTTGACATCACAGTGAAAATTATTTTATGATTTAGTTCTTAACATGTCGACACCTTAAAGGATCTAACCCTCCTGTCACAGGACTCCAAGACAGCAGTGATCTACTCGTTTTGCATGTGCATCTACGTTCTGATTTTGCCTTCTTCTTTTGCCGTGAATCCGCGGAACGTTCTGTTGGGGAGACAGGACTGTGTTAGCATCCAGCTTCCTTCCTTTAGAGGTTTTACAATAATAAAGTCCATAACAAGGGATGCAGGTCCAGTCAGGAAGCTGACTTCCGCAGACTGTCCTCAGTACTTCCCGTTTTGTCCCGGGACGGCCTGGCTGACTCAGGTCAGCTCATCATCAGAGCGGTCTGTCCCATTCACAGGGAGCATGGTGTCGTGACCCACTATAAACGAACTGATAATCCAGACCTGATTATGCTAAACTATCCCGACGAGATAATAATATGTTGCCATGTGATGTCATAACATTGGTGGAAAAGCTTTGCTAAAATTATCATGTGTTCAGGCTGATGTTTACCTGGATGAATGACAATGGAGATGTGAAGGAGATGCAAATATTCAGCATTTTTCAGATGTGGGTAAATTCACAGAAAAACTTGCACTTTTTTGCAAGACAATGCACACTCCTTCACTCGTTGCCATTTACACCAGCAGAGGCTGCTTCCTCCCTTGACACAATACTGAGGGAAAATAAGAGCAGAGGAAGGAAAGGTAGAAAAGAAGAGAGACAGCAAGTAAAGGTGTGTGTGTGTGTGTGTGTGTGTGTGTGTGTGTGTGTGTGTGTGTGTGTGTGTGTGTGTGTGTGTGTGTGTGTGTGTG
>BJFM01008020.1:0-17245 GCA_016586285.1 Arothron firmamentum
ATATCTCAATAATTACATAAGTATTTTGGTAGGTTACCAAGTAGTACAGAACATGCTTCATAGAATCAAAAAAGCCCATCCATTATAAAATTTTAAGTGCTTTTTTTCATGTCTGGTAATACAGACTATTAGCAAGAGTTATCTTATGTAAAGTATACAAACCATATTTTTTTAAAATATTAGATCATTAACAAATGAGATTAAATAAATAAACAATAAATAAAACATTTTTTATTTTTCAAAAAAAAAAAATTTAAAAACATTTTATATCCCCCTCTTCTCTTTGAATCTAGATTTCTATGGGTCAGGGCCAGGCAGATGTGGCCTTAGCTACACTTCGAGAATGTGCCAGAAATGGAGAATGGCTTTGCCTTAAAAACCTTCATCTTGTTACTACATGGCTTCCACTGCTGGAAAAAGTAAGTAGTATATTGATGCGTAATCATTAATTACACATTAAATTAAAAGAAAAAAAGTTACTAAGGAAATAAACATTTGTGTCACCCCAGGCTTATTTTAAATGGTTTGTAAAGTAATATCAGTTACAAAATAACAGCTGAAATATTCAAGTGTCAAGAACATGCAATTGAAATATACATAAAATAGTATACACTATTTAGCGGCATCCAAATTTGAACTATGTGCTTGGGTTTGTTGTCTTCTGTAATTTTAAAAATGAATGTCGCAAAGTTCAAGTCAATGATGCAATGATCCATTTACACACTCATACATATTGTCTGTATGTATGTACAGTAGCATGCAATAGGGCACCCCTCCTCATGACACATTTACATTCTCATGACACTTTTTATAAAATCACATTTTTTATATTCATATTTAAGTATGCTAGCTTGCAAATGCTATTTATAAGTAGCTAAAAGTCTTTCAGCTGTAGTTTGAAGAGTTTCTGCCCATTCTGTGAGATTCCTGGGCCTTTCTTGCCCACATTTCTTTTTGACATTTGCCCACAGATTTTTAATGATGATGTCAATTTCTGGGCTATAAATGCTTCAACAAATGGCTCTCCAGCTTTTTTTAGAGAGGTGTTGTGTTTTTTTCCAGAATTTGTTGGCTGCAATACACCTCCAAATCATGTTGAACAGATGTTCTTTTCACAAAACTCTGTCTTTGTTCTCCAAATACTTATATTGTTTATTATTATTGTAGCAAAGAGTTCTAGTTTAACTTCATTGGTACAGAGGACTTCCCAAAATGCATCAGGCTTGTCTAAATGTTCTTTTGCAAATGTCTGATGATGAAGTCTGTGGAGAGTATGCAGGAGAAGCTTTCTTCTGATGAATCTTCCATACTTTTAGACATCAGTAGAACAGTGTGCCACAACTTCAGAGTCTACCAAATGTTAATGGAAGTCAAATGGCGGTTTTGGCTTGCTTTTCTAGCACCTATTAGCCGTTCTTTGAATCGTTTTCATTTTCACAGTGTTTGGCTACTCTTTGCAGGAACCATTATTGCTCATTGTTCATAGAAGATTAAGGAAGTCTGGGTTTTTAACTTTCAGGAAATTTTTAGGGAATCTTGATAATGAGACAAGGAACAGATGATTACATTTTGGTGATGACTTTGACCCTTGATCCTCCCAAATGTCAAAGTCAAGGGGCTTTGATCATAAAGCAACGTAACGTGTAATGGAACTTTGTATTGCTACACAACATATAGGGAAATGGCCTGCTTGGCAGAGGTCTGCGCTCTCCAATTGCCTTTCTAGTTGTAAACAAGCCATGACCCTAACTGGCTAATTAAGGTTTGACACCTTGGTCAAGCTATGTAGTAGAGTAAATCTGCTGGGGTTCCTACTATTTTGCTGGGTGCTGCTTCCCCGTTTCAATCTAAAATTGTATAAAGCTGTATTATTAAAGCTATTTTATTTAAAACTTTGGGAAAAGAATGCTTTATACTTATCCTTATGCCATTTGGACAGTATTTCATCTTCCATTTGCTTATTTGTTTACATTAACAGAACCCGGGATGCCAAACTTTTGCATGACATTGTACCCTCATTCTTTTATTTCTATCTGACCTTTTTTGTGCTTTTGTTTTCCCCTTTCTTTCTCACTAACTGATATGTCTTCATAAACGTTTTCTTCATCTGCTTTCTGTACGTACATCTTTTTCTGTTCCATTTTGTCACTCTTTGCTCAGCACCTGGGTCTGAGCACTCGAGCTTGAAATGAAAAACTGACGCAATGGGGGAGAGAATGAGCACACACACAAAAAAAAAAAAACAAAGAAGAAAAATCACTGAATGTGAAATGAGGGAAAAAACATGGGAAAATGAATCAAAGTGCAAACAAAGAGGATATTTTTCTGAATTTGCTTCAGGAAGAAACAGTAAATGGAGTATTGTGACAAAAGTATTTTAAACATGAATATAGAATTTAGAGCAGGTATTGCAGCTCATTTTTGAGCTGACAGCACCTAAGTCATGAGACACAAAAAAATTAAAATGCCTCTGGCTTTGCTTGCATTTTACTGTAAATACAGTAGTTTTAAACAACTTTGTTGTTTGCTAAAATTTTAGATATAATCTTTTACATTTTGCGATTTGTATCTGCATTCAAAGTTATAAAAATGTTTCATCAAATATGTTTCTGGTTTTCACAGTAAAAAAAAATGAATTTGTCCTAATTTTGTTTGATTTTAGGTCCATTCTTTTAGTACAGTCAAAATTAAATACATAACTACACACAAGGTTGAGCTGACAAGACACTAAACAAGGGAAGTTGAACAGTTTTCAGGGTGAAATACAAAGGACAAATCTCAAGTAGCCGAAAATGGCCAATTTTACCCACAACCTCCAGAGGGTTATGTTTGAGTTTCTGTACACAGTCTATGATGCAAAGTGCCACCGAGACAATCAGCACATAACAGCGAAAGGTAAAATGCTAGCTGGTGAAGCAAACATTGAACCTCTTAACCAGTAGGCAAGAATGTCTTGGACTAGAGGTACCAGGACATGTCTGCAAAGGTAGTGAAGAATGAATATGCAAAGACCCAGTGGCACTGCGAGATACAGATGGACAAACAGTTGATGGTGTATCAGTTAGAAATTGTGCTGGTAGAAGAAGGATGGAAGAGAACTGCCTTGACAGATGTGGCAATCACAAGTTACGGTGGCAAAAGAAAGAAGAAACACGAAAATATGGGGGGAAAAAAAGCAAGGGGTGATAGTTGAAGAGGATGTGGCATGTGAAGACATCAGTGATGCCTGTGATAATCACAGTAATTGGTGCTATAACATTCAAAGGAGAAAGGGAAAACAGACCATCTGAGAGGATTTTATATGCAGTATATATGCATTTTACATATATGTTTGCATATTACACCATGTAATAAATAAAAAAATTACAACTGAGCTATTTAAATCATCTACTTCTGGCACTTATATAATGGATTTACAGTAAGTGTTCCCAACATTTATTTATTGTGCAGCATGTCCCCAACCCAACATGAAAAAAAAACAAACAAAGGCTTACAACACTGATGGATCTGAGCACTTGCCCTTCAACAATTTGTGCATTTAGCAATTATCTATTGTTTCGTGAATTCATAACTTGTAATAAAAAGCATTAAGATGCATGCTGTGATATAAAATGTTACTTATTTGTGATTACCGTCTTATCCACAGGAGCTAAATGTGCTTCAACCAAAAGCACGTTTTCGTCTCTGGCTGACAGCAGAAGTTCATCCTAGATTCCCCCCCATATTGCTGCAATCAACCCTCAAGATCACGTATGAGGTAGGTAAACAACAACCAATTTTTATGCTGATGTCAAAGCAATCAAACTCATTTAGGAAGGCCCGTATTAATGAGGCAGGTTTTGGTGCTCAGCGCCCTGCTCCTGTTCAAAAACAACCAATCCTACCACAGAGACTAAAAATCCTTCTAATAAAAATATCTACCAGTGATCTAGATAGATAGATAGATAGATAGATAGATAGATAGATAGATAGATAGATAGATAGATAGATAGATAGATAGATAGATAGATAACAACACAGAAACACACTATTAATTGTTGGTCAACCATTAAATAATTCAGCAACTATAGTACTATTATTAAATATCATAATAAAAGTTATTAATAAAATATAAATTACAATCGAAACTTGGAAATGATTATATACACAAATGCTGACATATTTTTAAAAACACAAGTTAAATGCAGTAGAAATAAAGGTCAGCACCATGCACCATGGTCCTGATGCTCCACAGGGTATTGGCTCTTCAGCAATGACCGTTATGTTTCATTATGTTCAATATTGTTCAGCCTATTGTTAATTGTTAACTTCCTGATCATTTTTTTTTATTTTTTATTAAAAAAAAGAAGAGAAAAATACAATTATCACAGGTCCAAATGCATAATGAAATTAAAAAAGAAGTATACCGACAGAGGCAATGATAACATTCCAATATGCTGCTTCTGTTTAGTATAGCTCAGAAATGAACCAGAAAGATTTAATCACTTCTGGCGATACCTTTTTCTTTAAAAGTGCCATGTTATTGTAGTTCATGCTATTAAAATGAACTTTGACATATAAATAATTGTGTCTGACTCATTGGTAGCAATAGCATATGTGCCTTCCTTTTCATCGATTTCTTTTTGTGCCAGTCTCCGCCTGGTCTGAAGAAGAATCTGCTGAGAACATATGAATCCTGGACTCCAGAGCAGATAAGTAAAGGAGGTAACCCTGCACGAGCCCAGGCTCTCTTTTGTCTTGCTTGGTTCCATGCTGTCTGCCAGGAAAGGAGAAACTACATACCACAGGTGAACACACACACACACACACACACACACACACACACACACACACACACACTGGGTATCATTCATGTACTTATACAATATTATGAAAAAAAATTTCAAGATGATTTAAAGAGCATATAGCGTGAAACAAGCACACACAGTCTGTCCTGACCCTTCATTTTTCATTATTGGGCTGGAGTCAGAGTCAGTGAAAATTCCAAATGTCAAAGGTTCTTAATGCAGCTGGTCTTGTTATAGTTTAACCCCTAAAACAACAACAAAAAAAGGACAAATTATCATCTGCATTTTCTCCTTTGATGCAAAATGTTTTATTATGCACGGATATAAGAAGAAGAAGAAGTAGAAGAAGTAGAAGAAGAAGAAGAAGAAAACCTTTTATTTGAAAGCACCTTTCAAGACACCCAAGGACACTGTACATAGTTAAAAAAAGAACAATAGAAGCAACAGAAGTACAGAGTACAAGAGTACAGAGTAGTAAACAGTAAAATCATTGATACAGCTAAAAAAATGACAATGGCCAGACAACAGGGAGTGAATGGATGGGAGATATTAGGTGGGAAAACCAGTCTGAAACAGGTAAGTTTTGAGTCTTGATTTAAAGAGTGGTAGAGAGTCCAAATCTCAGAGGTCCGGGGTGAAAGAGTTCCAGAGCTGGGGGGCACAGCGACTGAAGGCCCTGCTCCCCATAGTGCTGAGGCGGGCAGAGGGGACAGTGAGATGAATGGAGGAGGAGGATCTGAGGGAGCGGGAAGGAGTGGCAATGTTGAGGAGGTCAGACAGATATGGAGGGGTGAGGTTATGAATGGTTTGAAGGTGTATAGGAGGAGATTGAACTATATTATTTGCTTGACAGGAAGGCAGTGGAGGTGTTGTAGGATGGGGGTAATGTGGTGGTGTGAGGGGTTTCTGGTGATGATACGGGCAGCCGAGCTGTCAATGCGGGAAGTGATGATGCTGTGGAGGCACTACGAGGGGTGAGGGAGGGGTGAAGGCGGTTTATGTTGCGAAGTTGGAAGTAGGCAGACCAGGAGATGTTATTGAGGTGAGATTTGACAGAGAGCGAGCTATTAAAGATGACCCCCAGACTCTTGACCTGCAGGGAGGGGGAGGCTGAGGAACTGTCAGTGGTAAGGGAGAAGGTGTCCACTTTGGAAAGAGTAGAGTTAGTGCCAATAAGAAGAATTTAAATTTTGTCGCTGTTAAGCTTAAGAAAGTTTGAGGTGAACCAGGATTTTATGTCAGATAAGCAGGCGATAAGGGAGGGGGGAGGGAGTGTAGGATTTGGTTTGCAGGAGAGGTAGAGCTGGGTGTCATCTGCGAAGCAGTAGAACTGGACATTAAATTTACAGAAGATATGGCCAAGGGGGAGGAGGTAAGTGATGAAGAGAAGCGGTCCCAGGACTGAGTCCTGGAGCACACTTGTAATGACTGGGGAGGGCTCGGATTTGAATGGATGCAACTGGATGAACTGATTGTGGCCTGTGAGATAGGAGTGGAACCAGTTGAGGGGGTTGTTGGTGATTCAAATGCAGGAGGATGGAGTGAGAAATTTTGTCAAAAGCTGCACTCAGGTTAGGGAGGATGAGGATGGAAAATAAACCAGAATCAGCTGTAGTTAGAAGGTTGTTAGTGATTTTGAGCAGTGCTGTTTCTGTGCTGTGGCGAGGACGGAAGCCAGACTGGAAGGGCTCATACAGGCTATTGAGGGTAAGGTGCAGGCGGAGTTGGTTAGCGACTATTTTCTCAAGAAAAAAAGAAAGGGCAGATGAGAGATGGGGCAAAGGTTATTAAAGTTTAGTTTTTTTTTATATGGGGGTTACAGCTGCGGTTTTGAATGCTGAAGGAACAGTCCCAGTGGAAAGTGAGGAGACGACAATGGCGGATATCGGGGGAGTAAGAATGAGAGGGAGGATTTGACCAGAGAGGTTGGGAGAGGATCGAGCTGACAAGTTGAGGACTTTGATTTGAGGATGAGTTCAGAAATATCCGATGAAGCAGGGAGTTGAAAATTTGAGAAGTTCTGGGAGAGCAGGGGAAATTTGGTGGGGAGGGAGGAGGTCTGGTCAAGCAAAGATGCTGATGGATATTGTTAACTTTTTCATTAAATAATTGCATTATTGATGAGCAGGTGCCAACGGAATACAGATGGGGAGGGACGGAGTTAGGTGACTGCAGGATTTTATTAAGCAGGTTGAAGAGGGATTTGGGGTTTCGTTTGTTGGAGATGATGAGACTGGAGTAGTAAACTGATTTGGATTGAGCTATGGTGTCTTGGTGGAGAAGAATGTGGTTACTGTACATTTCTTTATGAACTGTGAGTTTTTCTGAAAAGATGTTCGAGTGGTCGACCTTTGACTTTCATGGCTCGGGGGTAAACGAGGGGGCGGATGTGGAAAAGGAAACAGAGCGTGTTTTGACTGGGGCAAGGGAATCAAAGATGTCCTGAAGGCTGAGGTTGTAAAGTTTGACCAGGTCATCAGGATCGGAAAAAGAGTCTGGAACTATTAAATAAACTAAAATAGAAATATTGTTTATACTGGAGCGGAGAGAATTTGTATTAATGTACTTAATATTCCAGAATGAGATGAGGCAGGTAGGCTTGGGGGTAGAGAGGGAAAGTGTGGCATTAAATGTGAGGAGGAAGTGGTCGGTTATAGATAGTTCATCAGAGGAGCAGTTGGAGGGGTGATACCAGAACAGCAGATCAAGTCCAAATAATGTCCTTTCTTGTCGGTGGGAAAATATGTGAATTGTAAGAAGCCAAAGCAGAGGCAGATTAAGATTGTCCATGTGACTATTGAAGTCTCCCAGCAGTTTGACATTAGGTAAGAGACTGGACAGATGGGTGAGGAGGGAGGAGAATTCAGGCAAAAATTCAAAGTGTTGTTTAGGTGGATGATAAACAGCAGCAACAATGGTGGGAGATGAATCAGGCAGCTTAAAAAGGCATTCGATTGAAAAAATAATAAATAATAATAATACAAAAATAATAATAATAAACCACAATGCAGTGACCTAGTCTTGCTTTATTTAACATTAAAAAAAAAAAATGCAACTGAAAGACCAGAGTTTTGCGAAGGTTGGTGTGATGTTCATTGCAACTGCCCACAGTTGCAACTATACTATATTGTACCATTGACACATTGCGCCACTTTAGGGATATTGTCAGTATTATTCCTTGTTTGTTAATTTGTCGTTATTTGCTGTATTTCCATGAGTCATCACTAACATTTTATGTCTTATTTATCTGCCTGTTTGATGAACAAATACGTTTTGGTTTTATTTAGGGTTGGACTAAGTTTTACGAGTTTTCCTTATCAGACCTCCGTGCTAGCTTTGAGATCATCGACAGACTTTTTGAAGGTATGAAACACAAGCAACCTACATCATAGTAGAGTTTTAGATGCTCACACTCCTCTGCAGCATATACAGTATTTTTTCATTGAGAAGTTGATGCTCTGTATTTTTCTTTTAATTCAATGTTTTATAATACCCGGTCTGCTACGGTGCGTAATCCTTCCCTCTTTGAAAAGTTTCTGTACAATTTCATTCTGGTTGTTTATCTCTCCAGGTGGCAAACCTTTTAACTGGGAATTTGTTCATGGGCTTTTGGAGAGTGCCATCTATGGCGGACACATAGATAACCCCTTTGACCTCCGCATTTTACGCTCCTACCTCGAGCAATTCTTCAATGCGCAGCTTCTTTCATCCTCCTCAGCTACTCAGAGAAGGAGCAGAGGAGAAATGTCCTGCTTTACACCACCAATCAGCCTGCCTAACTCTTGCATCCTATTGGTAGGTGTCATGTAACTGTAACCTCAACAGTTAAAGCTTTCATACTTTTCTATAACAGATTTTTTTCTTAACATGTTGTCAGCTTCATTATGTGTGTTTGTTGTTTTGTTTTTTTAATATATGTGTGGTATATGTATTTATAAATACAGCAGCTTCTATTTGTTTCTCAGCTGTATGTGCCCGCATCTCTGCATGTAACGTGCATTTGTCTTTCTAGGACTACCGTGGCATAATCGAGAACCTCCCAGAGGATGACAGACCTGCATTCTTTGGGCTACCTGCCAACATTGAGAGATCCTCACAGAGAATCGTCAGCTCCCAGGTGCACCAGCACACATTCTCCATCATCTCATTCATACAAAACACAAAACCACTGCAACATCCAAGTCTAGAGACACAGATACATCTAGCCTTTCAACATAAATGTACAATTGTTTTGCTACATTTATTTCCATGAGTATGGAGATTTTCCACAAGGTTTTATGATACATAAAGGAGTACATGCAAACACATGGCATTGCGCACTGGGACAC
Organism: Arothron firmamentum; assembly: GCA_016586285.1. Lineage (NCBI taxonomy): Eukaryota > Metazoa > Chordata > Actinopteri > Tetraodontiformes > Tetraodontidae > Arothron > Arothron firmamentum. The sequence continues at coordinate 9,116 of BJFM01008020.1, forward strand.
TTGAATTCACATTCAGTGCATGCCAGTAAACAAACACTGACAAACTCATCATCCTTGCTGGCTGTATTACAATTGGGGGAATGCTCACACAATAAATCTGACTCTTTTTGCTTTTTTTGCCATGTACAGTACATTAAACATATTAGCAACTGCTTCATTTTCATCTTCATGTTAATTTTGGTAGCGTCAGAATATGACTATTATTACTTTTGTACACTAATGACAGTGGCAATTAACAAAACACCTGGAAATTCAACACACTTCAAATTAGATAGATTATCGCACATGTAGTGATGGTGTGTACAAACTCAACTGGCCATCTTATTTGTAGGTCAAACATTGGAGATGGGGGAATTCTGTCAGCTAGTTAACATAGGGTGACCAGATTTGAGCCTTGTGTCCGGTGTCCTGGCGGATTTTAACAGCCCCATTGTTTTTTAATTTTGAAAATCTGGTCACCCTAAGTTTACATGAAGCCTAAATAGTTTGGACTGGGTCAGTCCCAGGTCTGTATGGTTCATAGGTGAGATGACCAGTGACACCAACTGGTAAGTTGCAGACATATAGGTTGCAGACATTTGGCTGTCCTTAGCTGCAGACCTTTAGTCACATCTATTTTGTTGATGTACAGTAGCATTTAGTACAGACAAGATTGTCTCAAGGTGCTTTACAGAAGCCTGTTTTTTTGTTTGTTTGTTTTTTGCTTCGCTATTCTGCCCTGTACTGAAATCACAGCTCTATAGTCTAATATGGCTGTCATTAATATCAGAGGTGCTCTGTAGGTGAGAAATTCATTGACATCATGAAACACAGGCTGCAGCTGGCTGAACCTTTTACTCAGCATGGAAGGAGATATTTGAATCTAGGTAAATGTAATTGCTAGTTAAAAATTAGTGGTCTGGTATAAATGAAAGAGCCTTATTTTATCCAGGGAAATATTTGAAAAGAGACCACAGTGAGCCCCATCCTTTTCCATATTAATTTTTATGAAAGCAGGGAGCTCAGCAATAAAGATCCCTTGAGGTTAAGTCTAAGGCAGCTTTGGTGATAACAGAAATTACATTAATTATGTCAGCCACTGCACAAAACCTGTGTGACGGAGAGATGTTTTAGCATGGATTGTAAGAGGAGACAGCAAGAGGATGTAGGAAAGAAACAAATAAGAGCACTCAAACACTACTTTGAGATTGAATTTCATAAATTTAAAGTCATCAGATTAGCTGTGTCTGTTAGCATGATTAGCCTACCTCACTCTTTTAACCTGACAGACAGTGTCTTACAAAATTTTATGAGGTTGCTGGTTTAACTGTAATCATGACTAACCTGGCCTCTCTCGGGGAGTTAGGGCTTTGGTTTAAATTATAATAATTGTAATAAAATAAATTAGTATTCATAGCATCCGCTCATTCAGTTCCATTTTTCTTTTCTTTAAGAAATTCAGAAAATTTAGCTTATAGGAGCAACAGTCCATGTCAAATTGTGTAATCCATCATCTGTTAAACGCTGCTTAACCTAAATCATGGTTATGGAGGGTGGTGAAGGCTGATCTATTGTTCTGTAGGCAAGAGGTTGGAATAGGTCCTTTACTGGTTTTGACATTGTCATGGCTACATCACCACTGTGCTTATAAATGTGACTAAAGTCTGCAGTTAAACCTTCTTTGTAAGATAAAGATTTATTTCTAAGATTGAGGTTGTATTGAGGTATTTTGTCTTCTTAAGGAAGCTCACGCAGAGATACGTTAAATATTTTCAACATATTTACAGCTTGTTCACTAGATGAATGGTACATATGTACATATATGACAAACAAATGAAATTAAAAATATCAGATAAGGTATAGAGATGCTGTATCATCAACAGCATAAATTCCTAATAGTAACTGCTGCAGGGGGCGGGGAACTGTCACTTCTAGTCACTCATAAACAAACTGAAAGCATTATGGACATCTGATAAAGCGTGTAATATAAGAGGATATACAGTAGCTGATCCTATGAATGCATCGTAATCTGTTTTGAATGAAAAAATATGACATCAAATTGTGTTATTATCATTGTTATTATTATTATTATTATTATTATTGTTGTTGTTGTTGTTATTATTATCATTGTTATTATTATTATTTTTATTAAGTGGATGTCATTTTATTCAGTAACAATAATATTAGCCGAATGCGAATCAGATAATGATTTTCTCTGGTAATGTGTGTGTGTGTGTGTGTGTGTGTGTGTGTGTGTGTGTGTGTGTGTGTGTGTGTGTGTGTGTGTGTGTGTGTGTGTGTGTGTGTGTGTGTGTGTGTGTGTATGCGTGCGTGTGTAAGATCGTTGTATCAAATGTACTACAGAGACAGGCTTTGTAAGAACTAGATGCGTCACGTAGCTGTGGTTGAGTTTCAACAGCAGAGACTGCCGTTTGTTGGATCCCTTGTAAACAGACTGTGTTTTCGTGTGAGTTCTCCCAGCAGTATGGACTGTGAACTGCCCCAGGTTTCAACCAGCTAACACTGCAGCCCCAAATATTGTTTTTTGTTGTGAAACGCCTGCTGCATATATATGCGCTCTTCTTTACAATCAAATTCACCTCTTCCTTCAAATCACGTCAATCCAATTTCTTCTAACATCACTTGAATTTGTAAAGAATAAGGCGTATCATTGCATCCCTTTACATAATCTTATAGGTAACTGCTAGACATGTTATAGCCAATACTGTTGATTATAGTTTCTGTTGTATTTTGTGGACACACTCATCTGAACACTTCTTTTGGGTTGACCATGAGCAGAATCTATTGGTGCTGGCTAAACACTGTACTAATTGTTGGTCAACCATAAAGTAATCCAGCAACTGAATTAGAAATAATAACCCACACGGAGACAGCTTTAAACAACAAATAACATAACTGTATTATGGATAAAATATTCCAAGGCACTGGGGAGAGGCCTGCTCCCACAGCTGGGCCCTGGTCCAAAAGGGAACCCAGCTTCCGTAGCTGGAGGGCAGGTGGTGTACTGACCTCCCAGCCCCCGTGACACTAGGCCCCTGTAGTTACAAGGTTCTGTTAAAATCTGTAGCCTAAGGTCATGTCCACAACCATTGGATAGAATTTGCAAAATCAATTTGTCCCAAAGTGCTACAATAAAGTGGTAGCTGTGATCACCGACATCTTAGAGCAGGAAAGAACTCAGAAACGCCGACCCATGCAAGCACCTGTAATCACCTTTGTCAAGGAGGAAGCAAAGCCAACGGTGCCCAACCAAACCAGGCTCAGGATCAAGCCTCATGCAGTCTATCCTTAGTTCCCAAGCATGGGAACTAAGGATAGACCTGAAGGGAAGGCTCCAGTTCCCAGATGCCGTCCCCACAAATTTATAATCAGACACAGTCCTGTTCTCCACCAAGAAGTGGCGAGGCATTTGAGAGAAAATCTGAATGCTGCAGAGACCTGGTGCAGGACTGGAGGGATAAAGGCTGGCACACATGATAGGGTGCAGAAGCTTCCCAGCCAAATCAGCAGTGGTAATGGCAGTGGGACTGAAAGGAAGCGATAGGAAGAAGGCTGTGTAAAGATTGGGGGAGGCAGCAGAGAGAGCCTCCTGTTGGATATGGAGCAGGAGGAAGGAGGCAAGTTAGCAATAAAGAGGAAGTGAATACTGACTGGCCACCCCTACTGACCAGCCAGCAGGAGAGTGTTAATGGTCGAAACACCCAGTGATTGCTGGTAACCATCTGATGACACAACCTCCTGGCTAAAAGGAGGGATGTTTGGACAACTAATAGCAAGTGGAGTCTGCTTTCCAAGTCTACCCTCATCTCCCATGATGGTGTTGCCTGGAGGAGGCCTTTTACTGGTCTATCTGGAGGATGGTGGTTTCTGCCCCTGATGAACTGAACGTTGGTCTTGCATGGGTCTGTTGCTTCTTCCATCTCTACTCCTCCAAGATGTTAGCTAGTGCACTAGCCATGTCCTCGTCATGGCACAACTGGTGACTCCCCTGGCTAAGGACTGTATAAAAAGTGGCCTTAAGAAATCTAAAAAGGCCAAGAAGGAAAAATTAGGACCATCTCACGCAAAAGGATGCATTAAAGGCCTACATCATTAACAAATTACAGGGACAGAACCAACAACATGGTGCCCCTCAGACTGAGGAACTAAACCTCTTCTTCACGTTTGACATTAATACAACAATCACACTTGGTGTGTCCTCTGCCTGGCTTTCTAAGCCTCTTTCTGTTCCTGAATTAAAGAGTTCTTCACAGAACACCAACAAAGTCTTAAAATCAGCCATTACATCTCCTCCTCCATCACTCCAAGGCACCAGGTCTCCACAGTGTTGTGTGCTGAAACAACTCCTGTAATATCTGTACGCCTAAGACTGCTCATCAGCCCGTTCGTCCAGCACCATAATTTATTAAAGATATGACCATCATTTGACAAATAGCCTCATACTTAGCACCTCAGGTGCTGTCTGTCTAGAAAGGGTGAGAACATTTACATTTCTAGGTGTCTAAATGGACCTGAGTGTGTAACAATATTAATAATGTCAAGAGGAAGCTGCTGGTGGCGCTTTACCAAACAACTATCAAGAGCATCCTCACTCACAGTTCATCAGTGGGGTGTAAAGGCTGTGCCACTTCAGACAGAAAGACTGCAGATAATTATCAAAACTGCACCAGCTCTCCACTACACTGCATGAGCAGTGAGAGTACAATAAAAGAACTTCCTGACAAAAGGGCATAAAATGATGTTTCCCATGCTCATTGTTGAGGTTAAAATAAGTTATTCTTAAATATCCTTCAGCTGTCTTCATTTGGACTGATGTAATTATGAACTTCTAGATTATTCCTTTTTTCCCCTCCACCCATCCCCCCATGAGCGCAAACGCACAGAGATCCACTCACGCTCGCACGCACACACACACATTCGCCCTCCTGAGCAAAGAAGATAAAGCAGGTGTTTGTAAGGAGTCTTTCTGGGCCAAATAAAATCCATTTATCAAACTCTTTCCTCACAACACACATGCAGATGTGCACATATGCATCCACACAGCGTGAAGATTAAAGCACCATCCAGGACTCTAAGCCTGAACTGTAGCATGGATGATAAGGTGCATAAGTAGCTCTTCAGCAACATGTTCGGGGTTTCTTTCTCTTTATGATATGTATGAAGTACACAAAGTGTTTTTCAGTTTGACTGGAGAGCGCTGCCATCAATACAATGATATTTTACTACAGCTTTTCAAACTTTTCTTGTTTTAATGTTGAAATGACTTTTGGTTAACATTAAAATCTGCATTTATTTCTTTAGAATAGTTGTAGCTGGCCTTTTATGATCCCGTTGAAGGACCTGTCCCTTATAAAATTGTCGAATGAGCTATCTCTCCAGTGATACGAATGTCAAACAATCTGCAAAAAGAGCCACAAATTGGCTCTTAAAGCTGCATCTTCATTGTATGAATGTGCATTAATGTAATAACTTAATAAAGCAGAAAGTTCAACAGCCAACAAATCATCACAAAAAACAAAACAAATTATGTATCGCATATATAAATTCACATATAACACCAATGTCATTACAGATCAAAGCTCAAAATTTATTATTATATAGAATAAAAGGGAAAAGTCAGAAGAAATGTATACTAATTCTTGTTTTGTTCATTTTGGAATATTTGATACACAGGTTATCTCAAAACTTCGTGTGCTGAGCCGCTCAGTGGCGACAGGTTTAAAGTTCGACAGAGAGCTTTGGTCCAGTGGGCTTTCACCGATCCTGCATTTGTGGAAAAAAATAAACCAGGTCAGTTATTTTCTTAATTTCTCCACATTAACCTTCATACTGTTCTTACCCTTTTCATCAAAACGTTGGAATTGTGCTAAGAAACTAAGGAATACACTCCATTCTCATAATGTAAAAAACCAAAAATATGTATCAATAGATTAAAATAAAAATCACAGGAAAAAAATAATTAAATTTTAGGAGCTCCATCCTGGTGTGTTCTTTTTACACTACCAAAGCGTCCGTCTGAATTTGTGAGAGCTGTGAAAATTAATTAGAGATAATTAAAGTCTGATTAAGCTCTGTGTGTAATAGCTGCTCACTTTAGCCAGGCAACACCCCTCTGTGTGGTTGCTTAGAGACAGACATCTATTTAAATCAAAAACATCTCCCACAATATTAAATAATTTAGCCAGCACATTTCCTTGCTATTAACCCCCATTGCCTATGTTTTCTCATGGCGTATGATCTACCACTGATTTTCCTTGACTATATCTTGTGACTCTCCTTATCTATTTTTCTGAGGTGGAACTCTGGCTCTGATAATTGATGACATTGCATCATTATTTATCTTCACAAAGATCCCAGTCTACCTCTGCCTGCTTTTAATTACGTTGCCCTTTGTTGCCAATTATTATTTTCTGTTTGAGAGATCAATAGAAGTCAAATTCACATTCAAAAGCTTTGTTTTCATTGAATATGTTGTCCTTAATTCAAAAGCTCAAGGAAGCTTAGGACAGGGTGTAGTTTTCTTAGGTTTATGAGTGCAGAAAATAGTACGTTTGCATTCTTGAACATTTTAAAGTCTGTGTTTGACAAACAAGATATTGAATTGGGATATTATAAATAAAAAGAATATCATTGCTCTTCCTTCAGTTTTCATTTTTATTATTATTTTTTTAATGCTAATGCAGTTTCTATCTTAAATCTGTTAGGGTTCTTCTTTGATCCACCAGAAGGTTGAGCCTCCCACTGAGTTTCAGGACTCGCCGATTCATTCATTCATTGTTCTAGAGCAGTTCAGCTGCATCCGCTTGGTCCAGGTGTGTCTTTCGATATAGTGTTTCTGTTTTTATTTCATGTAGATTACATTACAATTGAGTTGATATTCACATTATTTCAGTGAATATTTGCATTAGTGCAATATCCTTACTTGGTCTGAAATGGCAAAATTGTCAAGTGTCAGTATGTGAAAACCTTGCTATTGTGAGAGCGCTTAGCTGAGTGTGTTTCCACAGAGTATCCACCAATCCCTGGCTGCCCTGAGTAAGGTCATCAGAGGAAGCCAGCTACTTACCCCTGGAGTCCAGAAACTGGCCAGTGCCCTGCTTAATCAAGAAGTAACAAATACACTTTATAATAAGTATACACACTATGATATATTAATGAATATTCATGCCGGAAATATGTTTTGTAAATGATGAATTCAGTATTTAGTAATGCTTGATTATAGTGTGTACTTATTCTAATGTGTTACCAAACAGTTCATTCACAGATTGTTCTCACTAAGAGATCAACTTTAGACATAAAGCGTATTTCTCTGTTTTGTTTCTTCGTACTTATTAAGTTTTTACTTACTTAGTCTTGGATTTCATCTTAATTCAAATCCCAATTTTTTACAAGAACTGTAGCACAAACAACTTGATATGATTTACTTCGATTATATTCAATTTCTTTTTTTTGGTAGAAATCTACTGTGAATAAATAACTCCATTTCTGATGGTTGTATTTTGTACCAGTGCCCTGTAACATGGCAGAATGAATGGGAGGGACCAGAGGAGCCACTGCAATACCTCAGAGCAGTGGTAACACGAGCTGGTGCCATTCAGGTAAGTCGTTGCAGACTAACAATTATCCTTGCATTAAGCCAGACTGTCATTCTAACTGTCCCGTTTCTCTGTCTCATAATCAAGTGAATACTTAACAAGACAGTGGCCCTCATTTATCAGTCATGCATAGAAACATGCACAGATCTGAGTGCAAGAGTAATGGTGCGAAAAGACGCACGTGCGATTCATGAAAATTTCGTATATGGCCAATCCCAGCGTACAAATCAGCGGGTCTTGATAAATGCAGCGGCTGAAAACGATCGTAATTAACATGTTACGCCCTTAAATATTCATGTTCCAGAGGCCCCCCCACTGAAGTCAAATGTTAAGAGGAGAAACCTGAGAAAGAAACAAAACATTTTAGAGCTGGAAGTTGTTCACCTCGAGTTTGGGGTGGAGGGTAACAAGGACGCACACTGTTTGGAAGCATGAAAACTGGTGTTAAAGGACACACACACATATATATGTGTGTGTGTGTGTGTGTATGTGTGTGTGTGTGTGAACTCTCTCTCTCTCTTTATATATATATATA
>BJFM01008028.1:4700-20168 GCA_016586285.1 Arothron firmamentum
GTTGTGTGGGTGCATTTACCGTGATGAATTAGTTGATCACATGAGCCTCTCGTTAGCGCTGTAACCGAGCTTTTATTCTGATTCCCTCGCTCCCGCACCGCGCAGGAATGTGCACTTCATTCATTGTTTTCACCCTCCAGCTAAGGCTAGCGCTAGCACTAGCGCTATCGCTAGCCGTAGCCGCTGTCGGAGGCCTTGAAATTCTTGTTTTGTTGTTTTTTTGCTTTAATCTTTAAATTTTTCAGCTAATTTTGCTGTAAGAAACCAGCGATACCGAGCGGCTTCCTGCTAACGGTGCTAGCCAGCGCGCCGCCCCGCAGGACACCAGCTCCGATGAGTAAATGACCCCCGTGTGGGTGGAAACAGACCCGCCCTCAACAGGAAGTCAGCGCCGAGTCGGTCAAACGTGTTTGAGGTCCAGACGCGGACGCTAACCCAGAGCTGTGTTTCCTCCTGCTGCTACACGTCTGCTTTTGTTAGCATTTGGCCAGAAGCTAACCTGCGGCTCCGCGGCGTTAGCACGCAGCGATATCAAAGCAGCGGAAGATTCCCCCGTTTCTACTCATCGATTACGTCGCCCAGATGATGGAACGCCGCTAACAGCAGATATGTGGCGCCGTGGCGAGCGAGAACGATGAGGCGGGTTAGCCTCCGGCGGCGCTGGATCGCTAGGACGGCGAGAAGAATGTGAAGAGGCCGCCCCCCCGCCTCATCATCTGCCGAGGCTGCAGGACGGATGAGCAGTGATGGCTCAAGGCGAGTCGATAACGACCGCCGCCGCCTCCATCTCCTCCAGTCTTTGTGTGGCTCAGACAGCCCGGGGGGGCCGGGGGCCCGGGGGGGCTAATGTGATAAATCCAGACCTGTTCGGACCTGTTTGTCTCCAAATGCTAACTCTGGTCCTCTGCACTTTCGGAGGTGAAGGCGTCCAGCGCAGCCACGCCCTCTTTACCTTCATGCATCCTCTCTTCCATTGATGTCTTCACTTTAGCCTCCTCAGCTCGGCCCGTCCGCCGCTAGCGGACAGAACGCCGGAGGGGATTTGCAGCCGGCTCAAACGGAGAGATAATCCAGCCAGAAGCGGAGGCTCGGTTCCTCTCCGCCGCTCCGCTCGGCGGCGGATGAAAGGCCTCGCCGCCGCGCCACCGCGCTTTGATTTCTTTGTGCGGTTCAGACGGAAAGCGAAGCGAGCCTGGTGGACGGGCAGAATGCTAATACCGCATCGCTACTCATTCCAGGCCTGACGGCTCGCCGCGGCGCCCTGGGCGGCCCAGGTGGCGGCGTGGACGTGGCCCCCGCCCCCCCGCCACCGCCAGCGGCGGCTGCACCTTCCGTACCGCCGATCCCGCCATTGATCGCCGAAGTAGACTTAACGCGGTGTCAGCAGGTGACGGACGGTCCCTGAACGCCACTTGATAAGTTCCTCTGCGCTAATGGCCCCAGAAATGGAAAGCTAAGGGCCCGTTAGCGCGGCTGCGCCTCCGCCGGCTAAAACTCCCCCCGCTGGAAAATCAATAGCCAATCACCCAGAAGAGACACAGCGACGGTAATTACCTAGCCGACCCCGGCTAACGGGACCGTTTCGGCTTTGATGCTAGCTCAAGTTAGCTGAAGGAGGAGAGAGCAGATGAAGAGATTTTCCCAGGAGGCTTTGTGAGCCTCCACCCTGATGGGGCGTGGGCCGCCATCGGCGGGTTAGCGCAACAGCCCGGAGTTAACGTGGATTTAGGGCTTAAATCCCAGCTAGCAAGGATTCCTTCAGTTAATTGGAATCGGAGCATCAAAGCAATTTCGCCGCCGTTAGCGGTGACGTTCACGAGCGCGTTGGATGAAGAACGTGCACGTCTGTCACTGCGAGGTTCAAGTCCGCCTTCACTTCCTGTCTTAAAGCTAGATGCTAGTGATGCTAATATGGAACGCATACCTAGCCTCCTGCTAGCACCAGTCTGGCTAGCTGGTTGCGTATTAGCAAAACAGAAGACAGGAAAGACGAGTGGAGGCGTGAATCCAGCAGAAAGCAGAAGCTAGCGTAGCATTTCTGTTCTTTATGGATAAACCAACCAGTAAACGCTTGGCGGCTAAAGCGTATTAAACCGAGCCGAAGTTCGTCCAAAAGTTACGAGAAGCCGGAACACCTGAGCGCACTTTGAAGATCCTCTTTGATGTTGTTTCAAAGCATGAAGAACCGCCGCACCTGAAACCCCGACGGCACAGACGAAGAACAAAGACGCTCTTTCAGCGTGTTACCCAGAAGCCCGTGCGTCCGTGCAGCGCCAGCGGAGCCAGGGTCAGCTGGGCTGCCATGGAAACGGCCGTCCTGCGGCTGGTCCAGGCGGCGCTGGCGGCGGCGGCGCTGCCTCGATGTGTCAGACGCGTCTGACGCTTCGCTCGCAGCCCAACAGCAGCGGCGGCTTTGGGGCCGTTTTCACTCATCGCCGTGGAGACGGCGGAGGCGGCTCGTCTCCGACCAGGTGGAGCCGCCGGACTTCAGAACCAGAACGCCGGCCTCCGGACACGGCTTCAAACGCCGCCGTCGACGTGGAAACGCTAGCTCTCCAGCTCCTCCGTTTATGACCCTAAACATGGATTAGCCACGCTAGCGCCGGTTTGGGGTGAAAGGTCAGCGCTGGCCAGGCAGTTTTGCGTTTCTTCATCTGCTGATGGCACGAGCTCCGCTCAGGCGGAGCGACAGAGCGACGGAGCGACGGAGGCGTTCAGTCAGGAAAAGAAGCAAGTCAGCCGTCCAGCACTCAGGTCAAAGGTCAAGTAAAGACACAGCCACCATGTGACGGCCCAGCCTGGCTGCCGGTAACCTGTCAGCTAAATCAGCTCGATGTTTGTCTCCGTCACGGTTCGACGTGCGGAGCTAAGCTAACAGCGGCGCAGCAGCAGCTAGCTGCGCCAGTTAGCCACGCTGAGACGCTAATCTGGACAAAGGCTTGTCAGGTGACCACGGGGATTCTGACAGAGCGGCTGGAGCCGCCAAGTCCCACTAGCGCCACGTCCCGCTAGCATCTCTGTCCCACTAGCGCCACGTCCCGCTAGCATCTCCGTCCCACTAGCGCTTCTGTCCCACTAGCGTCTGCGTCCCGCTAGCGTCCTAATCAGCGATTCGTGGCTGCAGGTTCCTGATGGAACGAAGCGCAGTCCTCAGCTGGCGGCGGAGAGATTAGCGGCGACGCTTCGAGCGAGTGGGTGAGTCGATTGTCTGGCACGCCGGAGTCTTTCATCGCCCCCCCACCACCACCACCACCACCACCCTCGCAGATGCACGTTATCAGTCAAGGCGGCGAGCCTCTAATGTTGACAACAATAAGCGTTTCGCTCCGAAAAGCAGCCGCCGGAGTGAGAGAGAGCGAAAGGAAGCCGCGCACATGCGCATGCACGTGCGCGACAAATGACAGATGAGTGAGGCGTCCGTGTGTGCTGACGGGAACGTGCTCCGCATGCCGAAGGTGAGCAGCGGGGTAATACGTCAAGTGATTTACGAACGGCCCCTCCCCCGCCCACCGCTACAGCTAGCGGCGGCGGCGGAGGCCTGGCTGATTTTCCTCGCCGTTCAGCAACGAATAAAAACGAAAAGCAAATAAAAACTCAGACACGCCGTTCCGATCCTTGTTGGTCTGAAACGCGCGCTAGCGCTCGGAGGCTAACGCACGTCGAGGTTTTCCTTTTTTTCTTTTCTTTCCTGTCTTCTCACCTGACAGGTGACTTGACTTCCTGTTCCTGTTTTTTCACGTTTGTTTTAAAGCTAAAATTGACGGGTTCAAACAGCGCCGCCTGGTGGCTGATGCAGGTATCCCGTCCAACATCCCAACATCAAGATCATAGGTGAACATGCTAATAAGCTAGTCCACCATCATGACTGACCTGATCAGAAACCAAGAGGAGGAAACAAGCTCCGTTGTCAGGGCAACCTGGAGAAACGGGCCTGTGGGCAACAGCCAGCCTGGTGAAAGACCAGTGGTCCCAGCAGAGACCTGTGAGGGCTAACTGGGTCGGCAGGATGGCGAGATCAGAAAAAGGTTTAAAGCCGAATATTCCAGCGTAGCGATGGCGCCGGCGCTGAGCCGCGCTGATCCAAGCAGCGTTTCATGCGCTGCGATGTGCGGCGCCGCCGGCGGGGGATGGGAAGGGGCTGTCTTCTGGCTCTGCGGCGCTGCGATGGCGGCGTGATGCGGCGGCGCGCTATCGCTACTGACAGCACATTCATCACACTTTGGCTCTGACGGCGCTCGTCTCCAGCGGCGCAACCGCGGCGAACCTTTGCTAGCTGCCAAACAGGCGGCCTTTGTGCTATTATAGCGCTAAAAGTGGCGGCGCTACGTTGGCTCCGCTCGGTGTTTATCCTGTCAATGTTTGCGTGGAGGGATCAGAGCTTCCCCAGCACGTCCACCGGATAAAACCGGATCCATCCGGTCACGTTCGCTTGATGCAAATTATTAGTGATTGTGAAAACTTTACTCCGCTTTCTCCATCTCGCTCTGTCCTGCTAGCGCTTCTCTACCGCTGTTATCATTTTCGCCTTTATCGGCTGCTAGCTTCTGATTTATTCGCTGTTTATCATCTCGCTAACATCCGGCCTGTTTAGCCACCAACGCTAATGTAGCGAAATAAATGAGACGCGTGTGATGGGTTGGGAGAAGACTCGTGATTTAGCCTCAGCTGGAGGCTAACGTCAAGACGAAACGACGGGGAAAAAAACAACCAGTAAATGACAAAACACGACAAAAGTGCACGTCTAAGATAAAAACCTTTTCTTTTAAGAAAAATGCTAATTACCAAATACTCATTTTAGTTTCATCATCCGCCGCCACAAAAATCTAACAAATGTTTCAAACTTCATTGTGAATGTTAACGTTGTTGCTAGCTAACGTCTTAGCGCCTGCTACTGATGGACGTTCTTTGCTAACTTTTAAACCAGATTTAAACCAGTTTTTGCTGCTGTTTTCTTTCTACTTTTCAACAGGAAACGGACACGTTTCCATCCTCCTCTCCTCCCTCTGTCATTCTCTCGCTCTGGGGGAGTTTCTCCTCCAGCGACACCAGAGAAACGACCTGTTGGTCCTCTTGCTTGTTTCCATGTAAACACAGGAAACGTTCGCCGGCGTGACGTCAACAGCAGCGATTCGATTAAAGCAAGAAAGACGGAAAGCAAGAAAACCTAAAGGTTATTTTGGAAATCTGAAAATGTAAATGTCAAACGTGTCAAACGTGTCAAACGTGCGCTGCGGTCCTCGGCGCTGCCGGGCTGCCTCACGTTTGCACGCATGCTAATCGGCGGCGTCCGCTGGGAGTCCTTTACTCATCTAATCGCTGGGTTCCCCTGAGTCGTCAAGCTAATTAGCCCTAAAAGATACATCATAGTTGTGCTCGTCTCTTTAATTAAAAGGTTATGTTAGCCGCTCGGCTATGACGCGCCGCCGGCGGATAAATGACTCATGGAAAGCTGCACCGCTGCCGTTTAGCGGAGCCTGACGGAGTCCGCTCCGGGGTTTTGTTCCATCTCCAGCGTTCCGCTTAGCGTTAGCTAGCACTGAACCAGGTAGCGATGGTGTGGAGGCCATCCTTTTCAGGGAGTCTTTGCTAACTTTGGAGTGCTGACTTGGCCGCGGTCGCCGTTCCATCCGTGGTTCGACGACGCTTCGAATGATCGCACCTGGAAAAGAGGAAGTTTTAGCCGCTAGCGTCCAAACTGTCCCTCAATCAAACGCCGATCATCAGGAAGGAAGCAAACAGAGGGAATGTTCCTCCACCCGCGTTCCTGGGAAGAAAGACAAATGTGCCTCCACTTCAGTCGTTAGCATTAGCGTAGCGTAGCCGCCGTTGGCTGCTGGACAGCAGCCACGTTTCACCTCCAACTGCTGCCAAACTGCGTCGGGCTGAGAGTAATTAACAGTAAGTGAGCGGCGAACCGCAAACAAAAAGAGAAAAGAAACACGTAGGAGGCAGCTTTTAGCTTTGCGCCCTTTCTGTCGTTTATTTGTGAGTATAGATCAATGCGCCGCTGTCGCTTCCTTTCAGCCACAGACCGCTCTTTTCTCCTCTGCTCTGCCTGCTCTTTACTCAAAATATCTCTCAAACATTCCTGAATTTTAGCACTTCGCCGCGGCTATCAGACGTGAAGCTAACGCCTGACGTGAAGCTAACGCCTGACGTGAAGCTAACGACTGACGTGAAGTTAACGCCTGATGTGAAGCTAACGTGTGCGACGTCTGATAAAACCCGGAAAAACCGCATTGTTCTGTAGGTTCCAGTGTAGCTAACTAAGGCTAGCATTAGCATCGCTACATCGGCTCCGTGGATCAGGGCTGAGTTATTTAGCGGCGGATTCTCGATGGTCCTGACTGATGGACGACGGACCAATTTCTGATTATGCGTTTCCGTCCCGGAACGCTTCAGTTCATTAGCGCCGCCATTCATCACGGCGAGATGTTTCCAATCACGCTTCCATCAGCTAGCGCGACCTGAAGGAGCCTTTTACTCGTTCATCACGCGCCTGCTTTGCTAATCAATGTGTAGTTTGTGTTAAAGCTGGAAAGAACGCCGTCACCGCGGCGACAGGTGAGGGATGGAGAGAACGCTGCCATCGCTAATGGGTCCCATGGCGCCCAGACAGGTTGGAGAAACTCTTAGACGTGGACAGAGGTTGTCTCTCTGAGGGACGCGGACATCAGGGATTGACCCGCGAGTGACGCTAGCTGAGTAAATCATCATTAAAAGTATAAACAACTGTCCAAAGACGTGGGGGCGGAGCCAAAATTAGCTCTGCTCTTTTTAAAACCGCCGCTAATTAAAGCAGACACTATGGCTAGCGTGGCTAACTCACAAGCGTGGCTAACACGATAACAGGGCTAACACGCCCGGAATAACTCCTGGAAACAGCTACAACGTAGCCGCCGCCGCCGCAACGCAGGTGCATCTGCACATCTGGTCCCAGTCAGAAACCCAGAAGTGATCGGACAGAACGTCTCACTCATCACCGCGACACTAGCTCATCAGAATTAGCGTAGTTAGCATACATAGTAACCCCGCACCCTCAAATAAACAAACCTAGTGCCCGTTTGTGTGAAGGAATCAGAAAGTTGTCTCCGAAGCGTTAGCGTTCATCACGCTAATGAGTCTGTGAGGGGAAAAAGCATTAAAATAATTAAAGTGGTTCTTTGTGGAGGACAAATTCTTGCTAGATTTAATGAGTTTCGGTTCCGCCCAGCAGAAGATGTCAGACGAGATGAATATCTGAATATTTATGTCGTCTGTTTTCTTTCCCTTCTTCCAAACTTTAGCGCGATATCGGAGCTCTTCCTCGCTGGTTCCACTCAGTTTTTGCTCCTGATGGCTAAAGGGAGAGAAAACGCTGCGTTAGCCGAACCCCCCTGCTGTAAGAGATAATATCTGCGGCACGATGTGGCTACGTGCTTGTCGCCTCTGTGAACTTTTTTTGGGCAAAATTAACTACAAAGCTAACGTCACCGGTGACAGGGGTTTAATTCTAATTAGCATGACCGCGCCGGAGCTGCCGTCGTTATAATCGACCATCGGCGATTAAAAGCTGAGAGTTAGCCGCCGAAATAGCGAGAATAAAAGCGTTGTCGGACTCGTTTGCCTCAGCTAATCGCTCCTTTGATCCCATCTGTTAGCTTCTAAGAACCTGTCGGTCCTTGTTGATGCTGATTTTTCTTTGAAGAATGTCTTTGATGGTTTTGTTTTCAGCAGACATTGCCATCGTGACGCATCTACCGCCAGAAGTCTGACAAAAATCTGTATCTGGTGTCGCTTTGATCTTTTCCACACCAGCCTGATCCAGGCTAACGTGCAGATGATGAATTTTGGACACGCTAACAATCAGTTAGCCGTGATGCTAGCCGGGTGAATTAGCGGCTCATGAACATCCGCAGCTCCGTTTTCTCGCTACTCTCAGAGGACGTTTATTTGTTTCCTATTTTCCAGGAAATAAAGTAACAATGCTAGCGAGTTTGCCGTCGGCGAGCTAACCTTTCCAGCGCACCTGAAAGCTCCCGGGGGCCGCGACCCGGTCCGGGCGGCCTTTTATCCCCGCGGCTGTGAAACGGAGCCGTTTTCGCTAGCGCTGTTTTTTTCTTCTGCTCTCCTTTGGTGTTTTCCTGCTTCTCTCTCTGGCTGCCAGCTTATCTGAGCAGCTCAGCTGCGGTCCGCCGTCCGCTCAGAACCTCGGGCCAGAACCGCAGAGCGAAGCTGGCAAATATAGCAGCTCGTCTGCGCTACGTTATTTATATTAGCCGCGCAAACGTGGAAACAAACTCTGCTCTTCATCCGAGCAGGAAGAGACGACCCCGTTAGCTACAGCAACGTTAACGCCTGAGATTCTTTTATTATAGCAATAAAAAAATGTCAACTAACGTTAGCTAACAACCATGTGATCTGTTTTAGCCGCTAGCTAGCAGAAAGCTTCAGTTCTGGTAACTTAAGCGCCCTTATCGAGGTTGCTAACGTCTCTGTAGGAGGCGTTTTTTAACGGGCGAGACCAGCCAATCAGAGCGCAGCTATAACTTCAGCTGCGTCAGAGGCACCAAATCTGTCCTGTCGATGAAACGGCGCCATTATCGCCATAACGACGCGTGACACGCAGATATTTAAATCTACAGACGCCGGCGGCGTGAAGACGTGTCAAAAACGTGTGAAATGGCTTCGTTAGTTCCGGATTAGCGCGCTGAAACGGGCTGGAACGGCCGCAGTCGCTTCCTGCTTGCGGCGCCTGCAGGAACGCCGCGTCCTCTCGGTCGGACAGCTCGGCGTCGACCCGGAAACCTTCCGAAGACGTCGTTCAGAGCAGCTGTTGCTCCTCCGGAGGTTAATTAAAGGCGCTGCGGCGGCGCGCTCGCTCTGATCCACACGGCCAGAAAATGCCATCACGACAACGCCACGGCGGCCTGGATCACCTGACCTGTTGGGCCGTCCAGGTGGACCGGTTCTCTCCGGTGGTCCCTTTGGAGCCCATAGAGGAGCCCCGAGTTGAAATGTCACCGCATTGATCCATTAGTCGGTCGGTTACCCGGAGTTAGCGCGCTTTTGTTAGCATCGTCTCCGTGCAATCTCCACCAAGATTTGATGCCATGCTGACATTTAGCGTTCAGCACTGGAGCTAAATGCTAGCGTCAGAGCAGTTTTGATGAGCTCCGCCTTTGTTAGCATGTTAGCACTGTTAGCATCGTAGCACCATTCCATTTATATTTGGACATTTTAAGGCCTGGTTTTCCACCACATCTGTTTCCTCAAGCATCAACGCAACAGTGGTATAGCATCAGTCGCTAGCATGTTGAGATATATCAGTGCCCGTTAGCATCGATGACTTTAGCCTAAAAATTTAGCATAATTATCGACGGTTAGCATCTGTGTGTGACTGCAAAAGTCTGACAACTGAATCCAGTGTGATTCACAACAAATGTGATAAAAATGAACGACAAATACGAAACGCTAATGCTAATAGAACGGGTGAATGAGACGATCGTTAAGCAACATTTGTTTACGTCGGAACAGCTGTTTTTAGGCTGTTTTCACGTTACGGAGCGAAGCTAAACCACCGATGTTCAACGATGAATTTTCCATCGTCGTCGTCAGCGGCGATATTAAAACAGGCGGCGTACGGCAGAATCTCATTACCGAGTCTGAGCAAACGCCAACAAATTAGAAAGTGATTCCTTTTCATCTTGATACAAACTCATTTTCATTTGATAAACAAGGGGAAAAGCAATCTCGGGGAAATAAATTGACTCTCCACGCCAGCGTTAAGGAAGGTTACAAACGGAGCCGATGAGCCAGGAAATGAGGCGACGAGCAAACGCAGCAGAGAGGAAACCAGAAGCTGACACCTCCTCTGGGTTCACCGCTAGCAACGGCGCTAATTAGCTAAAAGATCAGGTTAAAAACACAGACCTGTAGCTAGCTAGCTAACCCCGTTACAGATTAATGAACATGGATGCTGGCAAACTTGCTGAATATGCTAACAGAATGAGCATAGGCGTCTGCGCTGCCACGTGGTCGTCCGCTCGTTGTTAGCAGCCGGTTAGCTAAGCAGCCGATGTCGCCCTTAAAACAGGATTCCTGGGCTGATTTACATTCAGGTTGAGTCCCGTTCGCATTAAAACCAGTGATTTCACCGTTTAAACATCTGAAACAGAGCGATACGGATCCGGCCTGTTTTTCCCGCCTGTTTTTGTGGAAAGAGACGGCTGGCGGCTAGCATCCACACACATTTTTCTCTCTCCCCTTCCAGCTCTCGCGTATCTATAAATTGATTCTTGTGGCGGGTTTGAGTTATCTGCTGATCTGAAGGTCACAGGATTTCAGACGGATTCCCTCGCTTCATACTTTATATCGTTTTTTTCGTCGCCGTGGGCGATATCGATCCGCCGCCAGCCAATTAATCACAGCGAGAGCGGCGGGGGCAGGAAACGTGTCTCTGAATGTGACCTCGCTGCAGAAGGACGCTGCTTTAAGGTGGACGACGGCTGGAGCAGGAGCGAGGAGGCGGGATCTCAGAGCGAGCGCCGCGTCTTCAAAGAAGAGGAGGAAAAGATCAAAGAAAGGTGGCCGAAAAATGCTTTTGATGTTGCAGAGGAACACTGGTGTCCCGGTGTTTCCTGAGGGGACTGAAGGAGGACGGGGGGACGCTAATCCACGCGCTAACGCTTTAACCTTCGTCTGCGTCGGTAGCGGCTCCGGCGACCCCGCGGCGCGAGTACGACGCCTGAACCGCCGGCGGGATCTTCAGAGATAAACTCTGGAGCGGCTCAGTAACCAGGCCGGAAGGTCGAGCCGATGAGTCAGACGATAACGGCTGATACGCATCGCCAGGGGGCGACGCATCGCCGGGGGCGACGGAGGCCGCCGCACTCAGGGATGGAAACTCGTCCTGTGTCTCTGCAGCGGCTCGTTAACAATCGCCATGGAGACGAGGGATGCAACGGGGAGCAACCTTGACCACTGCAAATCGGAGAGGTAGCCTGTGCACGTGCACTGTGCACGTTGCCTTTGCGGTCGTAAAGAATCGGCATTACGACCGTTTAGCGATAACGACGTCTAACGACGTCAGCCGACGGTTCTGCTCCGATGCTAATAAAAGCCACGCTGCTCAACGGCTGGAATTAATGAAGCTAATTAGCCGCCGCCGGCGTGTTTCCGCACGCGTCTGCGCGGCAAACGTGTTAAAGCGCGACGGTTGTTGATTAGTAGCCTGGATGATTTTATCCAGTTGCAGCCGTGACTCACCTGCTGTTGTCGTTAGCGTTAGCGATGCGAGGAGCGCTGCAGGGCCACAGCTGGCGCCGGCGAAAGCGCCTCATCTGTTCTCGCCGTTACCACAAACCTTCTTGCTGGTCGTTTCCATAAATCAGACGTCGTCGGCCTTTATAATTAACGGAAACCGGAATCTGCCGCCGGCGATCAGATGCTAATCCAGCCGGAACATTAGCTTTAAATATTAGCTTTGCGTGTTTCAGTCAGCAGAGACGAGCTGACGAGGGGTAATCAAGCATTGACGCGCAACTTTTACCGCTAACGCGACGGGGGGGGGGGTTTAATCCGGAGGTCGGCGGCGGGATAAATCCTCACTGGGGTCAAAGATCAAAGCTCGTGAGAAACAAAGCGCTAGTGTTGCTATCCTCGGACGTTCTTGGACAGGTTCCGTCTTCGCGCTTCCGTTCTTATAATTCAGGATTTTCCGTATTTTCCCTCCCGCTAACACGCTAACACGCTAACGCCTTCTGGTCCGACTGCATTTCCCAGCGGGGGTCGTTCAGCTTCCGTGTTATCTTTCATCTGCGTCTTATCTTAATCAGCTCGGCTGCCTTTGATTGCTTTTCGGCGATCCGTCTTTGGTTCTGCAGCCTGGCGGCGTGTGGGAGCCCTGCTCGCCAGCGAGTCGCACCCGCGGCCGAAGGAAACATTTTCTCACACCTGACAATGATCAAAGCGCGCCGACGACAAAAGACGGAACTTTTTAATAAAGACGCAGCAACAAAGAGGGAGATAAGAGATAAAAGCACTCACTAATTGTTAGCTTGTCTTTTCATCTGACATTTCCATTATTGCAAACACAAGATTTTTAAGGCGATATGAAAGCAATTTCTGGGCTGTCATGTGACCGAGATCTTTAACCAGATTAATCACGAGGAATCGCAAACCTAAAACGACTGCGGCTAATTAGGATTCAGTCTCTGTGAAACTAGCGACGGCCAAAATACGACGTCGCTCCAAACAAAGATGAAATCCCGTCTTCGGCGGGAAGCTAGCGGGGCCGTTTCCGCGCCAACGGGAATCCTGTTTTGCTAATCTGCGGGTTGAAGTTTCACTGCTGAGGCTTCGGGTTGTGAACCATCGTCCTCGTTTCAGCCTTTCCTCATCGTCTCCCTCGTCTCCACCTTTGCTGCTTCGAACGTAAACACCAAATGTTTGCCATCAATAATGCGTCGCTGCTGTCGGACACGGCGCACTGTTTGTTTTTGCTCAGGCTAGCACGGAGGGCGTAGCGTAGCTTAGCTAGCTGCAGAACAGCCTTTGTCCTCAGTCGGGATCCAGAGAGGAGTCCTGCTCTCGGCGCCCTCTAGAGGACCAACCGGGCCGGCGTTGACAGGGGCCCGTCGGCAGCCTTTGAAGTTCCAGCCGAGCGGAGCGTCTGTCGGCCTGCGAAGTTCTTTGGTTTGAAACCGCGGCTGTGACTTTGCTCCGGCGGTGACATTTGGAGTAATAACGGCGGCGCCCCGGAGGGGTGAGGTGGCGGCGCGAGTAAACAGGTGGCTGGGATTCGTACCGACGCCATTCAGGGACTCACGGTCACGCCAGGAAATAGGGTTCCCGCAGGAGGAATCAGCAGCGACGGGCCGCCGCAGATTAGCCGGCGGGATTATTTTCAGCCTGGAAGCTTCTGATTGTTGTCCCGCAGATCCCTCCGTCTCCATGGCGACAGCAGCACAGTGCTGCAGTGATTTCAGGTCAGGTCGCCACGAGGACGAGCGAGGAGCAGCAACTTCTTTTGTTTGCCCGCTAGCCTCCGATGCTAAACAGAAACAGGAAATGATGTGAGGGGTGTCAAAGGTCAGACGTCTGTGGCACCTGGACGTGATAAAGGTTTCCTTGACGACGCCTAACGCCGAGGATTACTGCATCTGAGGATAAACTGGGTGTTAAAAGCGTTGATGGTTCCAGTTGCCCGTCTGATATTTTGAAGCTCATTTATAAAAGTTAACATTTTTATCTGAGTCAAACACAAATATAATATTTACCATTAACCAGACACTTTAGGTAAAGAAAAATTGCCTGTTATTACTTTGTGATTTGGCCTCGTCTCCAGGAGGCTTCTTCACTTCTAAACTCCACAGAAACAGAAAGCAGGATTTCAGAACTCGGAGTTCTGACCCAAACTCAGGCGGGCCAAACTCTGAATTTTCAGCTTCTGACACTCAGAGTTTTGGGTTTCAGAACCGTGTTCAGAGTTGGTTTAATCAACTCTGACTCAGAGTTACGCTCGTGTACGAGGATATAAAAAGCCTGATCAATGGAACGCAGATAACCTGATTCGCCATGGCAACAAGTGGAAAAAAACCCTTGATGGTCCCACTTGGAAGATATTTTCATGGAAAAAAGTTCTGCAGCAGCAGCAGCAGAGAGAGGTGGTGTGGCTGAACATGACCGAGTGGTCAGTGACCGGAGAGATTAAAGAAGAAAGAAAGGATCGGTCTCGGTTGTTCATCTCATTCAACATTTCTAATCTACACGTGTGTGTGAGCCACAGGTGTGTGTGTGTGTGTGTGTGAGCCACAGGTGTGTGTGTGTGTGAGCCACAGGTGCATCCCAACAGGCACCAAACGGACTCAGAAAGTTAAGATGAAATCTAAAAATATAGTTCCATGTCAGATATGATTTAAATACAAGCTATTGTGGTGTTTAGCCTGTCCTCATTCGTTCACTCGCTTCATTTAACCTGAGATAACTAATTTAATTAATTAGAGAATCTCCTAAACAAAGAAAAAGCCAACTCTGACTCTCTGAAAGTCTATCAGATCAGTCAAGTATCTCTCTATCAAACACTTAAATGCCTCTTATACACACGTCTGCTAACTTGTGTTTTCTTGCTGTTTAAAGTTTTTCTCCGTTTTCGCCGACAGAAAAAAGGCTGAGATGATCTAGCGCCACCTAGTGTTGGTTCACTGAATCCATCCATGAATCAAAGACGCACCGGTTTTTCTTGAAGGAGTTCTGTGTAATTGGCTGCTGTTGCTTCAGATATCAACCACTTGAGTGATTAAACTGATAGCTGCAGTTCTGTGGAACACTTCCATCAGATGTCTGGGCTGGCTGGCACTGTTTAACTCGACAAAGGTGATTCAAAATCGTTTGAGTGCAGGAGTCGCGTTTCTGACAGCCCGACGGTTACCGTGGACACATGCTCACCGATGTTATATTAAAAAAAAAAAAAGTTGGCAAAAAATAAAATAAAATAAAATAAAATAAAACAAAGGCACCACAATAGGAAGAACTTGCTGTGAACTGAGAGGCTTTCTGAGCGGTGTGATGGCTGAGAACGCTGTTAAATAAACCATCCAGGGTAAAAATAAATCGGTAACGCTCAAAGAAGTTCCCATCGGGCTTCATCAAACATCTAACCAGGGCGGATCTTCTCTCCCGGCAGTCTGCAGCTTCAGGAGCAGCACAAACTCGGGATTATGTGGAACAAACCTGCTCGCCAGCAGGTTTGTCTCACGGAGTCTGTTACCATGGTAACTGAGTCAGAGTTACGCTGAACCTGCTTTCTGGTGGACCAGCTTTTGTCTGAGTGTGTTGGAGGGTTTGAGCTGTACTGGAATGTCATGTTTTCGGAGGATTCTCCTGAAACTCCGGACAGGTAGGGGATAACATGATGACGATGGTTCTCTAAAGAATCAAACCCTTGTGGCTTCAGTCCTCAGATGTGTTTCTCTCATCCTTGTGATGGCAAAGAGAGCAGAAACTAATACCAGTGCTAAACTAGTGCATCCACCTGCAAACCTTGAGGAATTATTCAGTTCACAGACGAGCGTGTTACCGAGGTTAAAAGCGGTTCAATGCGTGTCCAAACCCAACACATCTTTATTACATTTATGTAAATTCTATAAATTATCCGTGTGTGTGTGTGCGTTCATGAAATACACTATTTAATATTTAAAAATTGGCATTTGTTGTAAAATCAACGAAACGGATAAAAATAAATCACTGAAATTGTATTTTGAAGGAGGCGGATCATTGATGAGCTCTCAGCCAATCGGGAGGCAGCAGGTGAAGCGGATCGTTGATTAGCTCTCAGCCAATCGGGAGGCAGCAGGCGTGGTCACGTGGTCGAGAACAGAGTCCAAAGGTCGCGAGCCTCGTCTGCTGGAAGGAGAGGCCGTCGGCGGCTCCTGTGTGGAGGACGACGCTGAGCCTGAAGAAAACACCAGGAAAGTTGTTGGAACGGCT